>NDXB01003477.1:669482-680967 GCA_002631895.1 Agapornis roseicollis | reverse complement strand
GTTCCACTGGTTTAATGTGAATAGACCTGGCACCGTTCAGTTGTTGAATGATACTGCAGAGATTTGAGAGAATTGAGAGCTGCAGATTGCAGAAATGAAGGGGACAAGCCTCTCCTTAATGAGGGGTAATTAAGAGACAAGTCCCTTAATGAGAAGGTGTTTCTGAAAGGCTAAATGTTAAAGCAGAGGTTGGTGGCCAGTGCAAAGACTGTTTCTTGTTTGGTTAATTGGTACTTCTGAGACACTCGCTGTGTCTGTACCTCCTATGGTTGTTTTGAAATCCCATCATATAACCATGTTCTTGAAAGATTTTTTGAAAACTCATTCTAGGTCACACGTATCAATATAGAGTTCTCAACCCAAGGAAAGAGTTGCATATGTGGCTAAGAGCAGCTTAATTAGAAGGTAATTGAATCACAGAAGCATCAGAAATCTGGCTGAAAGGACTTCTCTAGGCCATCCCATCTCCTCACACCTCATTTCCAGTGGCCTTGAAGAATTGCTTTTCCATCTAAGCTAATACAGCAGTTTTTGATACTGTTGACAAAGAGGAGAGTCCTTTGCTTTTTGCTCTCTTACAGCAGTGTTAACTGCTGTAAAATCTTTCTCGGAGGGTATATCCTGAAGAAGTGTGGTCTTGTAGCTTAATCCTGAACTGCTCCATGCCGGTGTCTTCTGTAGAGGAGGGCATTTGGAGAAAAAGGAAGATGCACCAAAGTTTTATCAGTGTGATGCTACCATG
Source organism: Agapornis roseicollis (assembly GCA_002631895.1). NCBI lineage: Eukaryota > Metazoa > Chordata > Aves > Psittaciformes > Psittacidae > Agapornis > Agapornis roseicollis. The sequence continues at coordinate 680,225 of NDXB01003477.1, read as the reverse complement.
GGCTAGAGTTGCAAATTGTTAATCCCGGTGCCTTAACAGTTGTTACATTGTGCAGCCTTACTTGCAGATGGAAGCCTCCCCTGAAGGACAGTTGTCAGTACTCTCATTGCTGTTCTAGTTCTTTAGAATAATGTTTTGTGGTGTGTTTGAGAAATGTCATCCTTGTGTATTCTCATCTCTCTGAAATATTTGAAGATGTTGCATGCAGCAGTTCCAGTGTCTTCCCTGGAAATACTGAGGTGGGAGCATTTGTGCAGTGGGCAACCTCCAGAAAGTGAAATGACTTCAAGAAGCCTTGATGTTTTAGGGCACAGAGGGACAAAGAAATGACCCTCTTCTGTCAGGTCTTCAGTACTCATTGCTGGTATTTCCAACCTGGCAATTCTGAAATGCCCTCTTTAGAGAGAGAATTAGCCAAGTAACACCAAGAAACAATTCTCAGAAAAAGAGTCTTTTAAATCCTTAGTAGTGCAATAATGATGACTATTTCCTTTTATTCAGTGTTACCTTGCCAACAGCTTTAGGAGAATTGCTGTGGTTTGTTTTCCAGGCACTGGCAGATCTTTAGCATTGACAGAAAGCTGTCATTCTGGGGTGGCTGATGATTCAGCAAGACACTTTGCCAGTGACTAGAAATGAAGCTGGTCTGATCTGGCCAGTGATCTGCATCTTAAAAATGCTTGAACAGAATAGAGTGGGATAGAGCACATAGCTCTCAGGCCTCATCTGTGGTCTTTCACTGAGTATGTCGCCAGAAATCTTAACAATAGCCTTCCCTTAGAGTGAGATCAGAGCAGAAAGAGTCTGAAATGTCAAATAGTTGGTAAGAGGTATCAGCTATAAGGGATCTTGCAGAATTTATATCTCTGCCTCAGTCTGAATTTTGTACTTTAAAAGAGCAATTGGACACTGAGAAAGTTCACTCTGACTTTGCTGAATGTGCGAATTTAAATGAAGATCCCAAGTTAAAGAGTGTGGGAGTACTGGGTGAAGACATGTGTTGTTGTGTTGGTGACAGTGTCTCAGAGTGTTTTGGATGTGAGCTGAGGTGCTGGTGTGATAGTAATTGGGGTTTAAATACGATGGAGATTCAGATTCTCCGGAAACAAAGTTTCCAGGCTGATTTCATGAGGGAATTGAAAAAGTGGAAGGATCTGCTCTGAGTCCCACACTTACTTGTCTGACAGGTTCAAGGGCCTCAAGCCGACTGTTATCCTTCTCTCCCGAGGAATTTCCGACGCTGAAAGCAGCTGGCGAGCAGGACAAGGTTGGCAAAGAAAAGGGCGCCTTAGATCCGTCGTATGGGCCAGGACCAAGCCTCCGCCCCCAGAGTAAGTCAATGCTTTTGTCTTTCTGCCTTATCCCAGCTCATAACCCCATAGACTGTTTTGGGCAGTGGGATGCCAGGTCAGGATAATACCAGATATTCACCTTTATCTTTTTATGAGCTCACATGTGTCCAGCTGCTTAGCAAATGACCCCAGACTCACTTGCAGTGTTGATGTTCTCTGCCTGAGTTCTGTGGTCCAGGCAGCGGAGTATGGAGTGTCATCTACTGCATTGTTTAACAAAAGCTGCTGAGTGTTGTTGCAAAGCAGACCCTTTCCGCCTGGGCTAAGGGAGTCACAAGTGAAGTGGGTGGGTGGTGCAATGTGGCTTCTCTTGGAGTATTTGTGCATGATCTCCTTGGCCTTCTGCAGGGTTAGAGCTGTGGAGATGGGGAGCAGAGTTGGTTGGAATTCAGTCTCATTGACAGATAAGGACACCACTGGTGCAGCGATTACTTAGTAACAGCTGATGCTGCTACACTTTGGAAAATAAACACATTGAGAAGTTTTCCTTGGTCCCTGGTGTTCTTCAACATTAGGGCTTGACCCAGAGTATTTGAGCTTCAAGACTTTCTGCTGGAGTAACTCTCTGTGTTTATGAATGCTAACATCATTACCACCTCCCTTCCAGATGTCACCAGTTGGAGGGAGGGCGGTGGGAGGAACATCACCTCTGCCACATCTCTGACCGCCTCCCCTGCTGAGCTGGGCAGCAAGACCCCCAGCGCTGGAGACGGAGCCCCCTCCTCAGTGAGTGCCAGCGATCCGAAGGAGCCGTCTCTCCGCCCAGCTCAGCCTGTCCGCAAAGGGGCTTCGCAGTTCATGGGCAATGTCTACCAGCCACCTACATACCATGACATGCTACCTGCTTTTGTAAGTTGCTCTTTCCCCACAGCTGTAATGTCCTTATTCAAGTGTGTGTGTGGGGGGTGGGGAAGTTGTCTGTGATGTTCAGTTGGTTCAGTGGCTTGCTCAGGGATTCCTCTTGATCTACTTTTAGCTTCCCCTGTTGCATACTTGCACTTTCAAGCTGGAGTAGTGCAACACAGCCTTGCTCAGCCCAAGGAAAAGTTGCTGCTTTCCCTCCAGAGCTGGTGAGGGTAACCATTAGCATGTGGCATGTTAGGCAGCCAGATGTGAAATGTTTGGTTTCCCTTTTTGTGGATGCAGCTACCATGCTCAGGTTGTAATCTGGGAAAGCCTTCATGTGGCAAGGAGGAAAAACAGGCTAATCTCCTTTGTCTTGTTCCAGATGTGTCCACAACAGCCGTCTGAGACCCCTGCATCGCTGGACCGAGGGTCTTTCCCTGTTCCTCAGCTTCGGCTTGAGCCCCGAGTACCTTTCAGACAGTACCAGATGAATGACCAGGATGGGTAAGGCTGCTGTGACCATCCCACTTGAGGGGCAGTTCAGGGTGGTGACATGAACCTTAAGCTATGCAAGCGTTTGGGTCAGGGATTCAGTTGTGTAGGTGAAGCAGCAGACAGCCACAGATGAAACCTGATTTTTTTTTACCTAAAGAAGTGGTGCTTTGCTTCATCTGCTGTAGCACCTGAAATGTTGCAGTACTGTAATCACTGTGTGTTGGAAGAGCAGTGAACAAGAGGAAGTAGTTGTGTATGATTGTAGACTAGAAGGATGGCAGCTCTTATCTGTCAGCCCTAGAAAGTGGGTGCCAGGTAGACAAGGGGAAAAAAAACTTTGGACAGGGAGAGAGGGTTGGAGACTGTATGTAAAGTGCATGGTAGAAAAGGACTGATTCACTGTTACAAACTCAGCTCTACATTCTTTTCTTGCCTGTTTCTAACCATGCTTTTGGATTTCCCTGTAGAAAAGAGAACAGGCCCAGCCTGTCCCGGCCGACACGTCCGGTTCGGCAGCAAATGGAGAGAGCACCTCGGCCCACCATTATCAATGCAGAGAACCTAAAGGGGCTGGATGAACTAGACAATGATGCAGATGATGGATGGGCAGGTAAAGTGCTTCCATTCTCCAGCTTCAGGCAACAGCTTAGGAGGTGAAGTAGTTACTCTTCTCTGATGAAGTGTGAAATAGCCAGGATGTATATTCTGATGGCTGTGTTTCGCTGCTACAGAAGGAGGGCAAACAAAGAGTGGTATGTGTAGTTGTGAAATTGCTGTTGGTGTAAATGATGACACAATGGATCCTTCCGATCCTTTCCACACTGTGCTCAAGGAATTGGATCTGAAGACTCCTAAAAGCTGAAAACACCAAACAGGAGGATAGCAGTATGGCTACATGGACAAATAGTTTCCTACCTTTTCAGTCTGGGCATTAAGTATCCACTTACCCACAGTCTCGCTTGGTGGCTGTCTCATTGTCAGCTCCCATTCCCAGACTGTTTGCTGCTCATCTTCTGGGACCAGCTCAGCTGTTGAGCAGTGTGAGTCTACACTACTTGTACCATTTCCAGTGGTGGACATTTGCCTTTCCAGGTAGCTTGTGTCAAGCCTGTGCCAGAGGGGGCATAAGATTTATCAGGACAAAGGACCTATTTCTTTTCTCTCCTATATCCTTTCTACAATCCTGCTTTTGTAGGCATTCATGAAGAAGTGGATTACTCCGAGAAATTGAAATTTAGTGAAGATGAGGAAGAGGAAGAACCTCTTGCTAAAGATGGACGACAGAAATGGTAAGAAGAGGCTGTATTTGCACCTGTGGTTGTTTCAGTAAAAGTAAACAATACCAGGATCTTCTTAAATCTTGTAAATGTTGAGTTTTGATTCTCTCTGATTCATACTGTAACTTCGTTGATTCCACTGGCCATTGTTGTGAATGGGCTCCAAGGATGTGTATAGGTCTTGATGCTGAGCATCAGGATGCCAGGCTTTTTTCCTCCTCCCAATAGTAGCATTACTCCTTATGCTCCTTAGGAGGAAAACCATATTGCTTGTTCTGGTGGCTTTTTGATTTTTCCTTTCTGCCACAGTCGGATGTCTTTGCCACTTCGTAAGAGTGGAAGTGCTTTTTGAGGCAAGTAACAAGTGTAATAGCAAAGCTGTTTATATTACAGGAACAGCTGGGATCCCAGAAGGCAGCGACAGTTATCCCTGAGCTCTGCAGACAGTGCAGATGTCAAACACACCTTGGAGGAAGGAAAGAATTGGAGCGACTCAGTTGGCTTGTCCCGGTCAGTCCGGAAAGGACAGGATTCACAGCAGCCTCTGAGGAAGCTGAATGGCTGGAGTTCTTCATCTGAATACCAGGTAGTTTGGACTCCTGTGAGTGGATTTGTGCCACTGAATGTGACACATTGCTGCCCTTAAGAGCCCAATTTGGTGTTTTGTTGAAAATGGGATGCTGAGGAATTCCTCAATTTGTTTTCTGGAGAGAAACGCATCTGCACAGCACTCCTGCTAGAGAAAAGAAATTGAAGCGGCTCCTGGGTAGTGAGGTTGTCAAGCAGGCAGAATATGGAGCTATTAAATCAGATAGAAATAACTCTCCCCACCAAAAGGGGGATTTGCATGCATGAGAATAGGAGGGGAAGGAGTTGGGAGGGAGTCAGGAGGGGAGTTCCTCAGCGGGATGCAAAGCTGAGTACAGGAGAAGTTTGGGTCATACTTACTGAGGAATGTTTTTCCTTTGGCAGAAACCCACAGTGGGAAATGTTCTCAAACAACAGTCCCTCGAGGATAATAAAGAAGAAAAGGTGCCACTGAGACAAAAGTTTGTGCACTCTGAGATCTCTGAGGCTGTTGAGAGAGCCAGGAGGCGGCGGGAAGAGGAGGAACGGCGAGCCAGGGAAGAGCGTCTGGCAGCCTGTGCTGCAAAGCTGAAGCAACTTGATCAGAAGTGTAAATTGGCTCAAAAGAGCGGGGAGACCCAGAAACACCCCGAGAATGAAGACGTGAGACCAGCAAGCATGGAGAAAAATGCTGTGCAAGAGAATGGTCCTGCTTTGCATAGAGGTACAGAAGCGTTGCTTGCCTCACCTTGTGAGAACTGCCTTTTTGTGTTATGCCAGTCACTCATCTGAAGTGTCAGGGAGGTCCTGAGAGAGAGTGTTTGGAGGATACCTCATCTGCACTTGAGATCAGCTGCTTCATTTCATGTGCTCTGCAGAGTCTTTTGGATTGGTGATGAAGGTTTATTTAAAAAGTCCAGTTAAAACAAGTGCAGGCTTCTTTGGTTGCCTCTATGTTTCCTCAGTCAGCTCTGCTAGCAAAAACCTTGTTGGAATGTGCCTCTTGATCTTCTTGTGATTGGATGATGATATTGAGAAAGTGCTTCTGGGTCCCAGGTCAGAAAATCTTTTATCAGTAAGTGCTTGAAGGTGTAAGGAATAAGAGGGGAAAGAGACTTGGTTTATCCCCCCAGTGCATAAGCAGAAGGCTGATAAATCCTATTTATCACTGAAACAAGATGGACAAAGCCTTCTGGAGCTGTAAAAGCAAGTCAGAGAGATTGTGTGTAAAGTGCTATATATGGTTGTAATAAAGTTCAACCAAGTAATGCAGTTAGGACATGCCCTCACCCGTGTATGTTGTGATGTGGTGGTGCACTTGCAAGCCCTGGCATGAGCAGGGACTTTCAAGGTTTATTTTGTTCTCTGCAGCAACCCCTGATTTTCACACGCAAGAGGCCTCTGTTGGCTATGTGGAAGAGGAGACCCCTGCTCCAGCAGCAGCAGCAGCAGCCCAAAGCAGCAGTGAGGAGGAGCTCAGAGAAGCTTCCTCTCCAGCACAAGAGTTCAGCAAATACCAGAAGTCTCTTCCCCCACGGTTCCAGAGGCAGCAGCAGCAGCAACAGCAGCAGGTAATAAATGTGACACTACCAGTCCTCTTCCTTTGGATTCCCACCAAACCACTGCATTTGTTTGATTCTCAACACCATCAGGCCCAATTAACCAACTGTCTTTGGGCTGAGAGGTGATAAATGGGGGTCTTTTTTGGTACTTGAGATTACAGGTGTATGCTGTCTGATGGGTGGAAGGACTGTACATGGGTTATGTGAATTTTCATGCACCCTTTGATGCTGGGGCTGTTGTTCGTTCATAGGGCTTTCTGTGGCTGGGGATGTTACCGATACTTAAAATTTTGGTAATTAAAACTTAATCAGTAGTTTATAATTAATATAGTTAGTAGTTAATTTTAATAATATAGAGTTAAGTATGTTTGTATAGTAACTAGATGTTGCTATGAAATTTCCTGCATAGCCCTGTACCAGGACCGAAGGGATAGGTCACAATCATTTAATAGAAACATGTAGTACAAGTTGATTTACAGACTGATTTATGATACTTACACAGAACTAGAACAATGCATGTAGCTGTCAAGGTCTGGATTAATGAGAATGAACAGAGCCAACTGTAACAGTTTATAGGTACCTGCCAGGAACACCATGAAATTAGGCAAAAGGTAATTCTGGCAGGGGGAGATTGCGACCACCGACTCACAGACCACCAACTCATATTACACCCCAGACTCATTTCTAGGTGATTCTAACTTCTATTGCACAGAATCAGAAATGGGAGGAGAGTATGTTAGTGATTTTGGGGAAATAATATGTTTATGTATGAGTAAGCTCTATATAAGAAGTTTGATTTTGGTGCAAGGTGTGCACGTTAGGAGGAGATATCCCCTGTGCACCCGGCGCCGCAATAAAGAAGTGTCTGCTTATCTACATCCCATTGGTGTTGATAAGTTTCTTATTCCGGATTTTTGGTAACAGGGAGAGACATGGACAGGCCAGGTCTGTCACAGGTTTGCTGAGAGAAAGATAGTTGCTGCTGTCAGAAATGTTGACTTGTCTTCCATGGTTGTCTGAGTGTCTCCTGACAGCATGAGATCTTAGGGATGATGTGATTCGTAGCAGAGCTCTGGTTTGCAAATGCGTATGTGCAGGAGAAGCTGGGGATATGGTCCCCTTCACATATGGCTGCCTTGGTCCTTGCTGTAGGCCTGATCCAGTGAAGTCTCATGTCTTTGGCTGGTAGTGAACCTGGTGAGCATCTGTTCCTACTCCCCTGGCATAAGATAAGAGCCACTGTTCTTGACTGCTGCAGTGAGGAGGAGCTGAACATATAGGCCCTGGGAAAGGAAGATCTTCGGGGATGAGCTGCTTCCATTCTACTTTGCAGTCGCTGTGCCCTAATCCTGTTAGATATGAGGAGCCATTTGCTTGCCAGGGGCAAACTGTGCTCAGGTTGGCAGGAGTTTGGGCTGCTTGGGGACAGAATGTGAGTACAGTGAAGCGGCACATTCCCATTCTGCCTCCTGCCTTGTCAGAGAGCTGTTCCTTTACATGTGCTCTCATTTTCCACCTACCCAAGTTTTATCTGTGAGGCTCTTTCAGATCTTTATTTTTGTTGCACCGTAAATATGTTTGGTCTTGGCTGTTTTTTTTTATTTAGTTGAAAACTCCCTTCTGGGACTCTGAGAGATCAGCCTGAACTGCTGTACATCTTGTGTCTTACCTGGTCTTACAGTGCTATATGAGCCATATGTGCTCTTCAGCTCTTTTTCTAGAGGCAGTGAGCCCCCTTAGTCAAAGGGATAGAATATCCAGGCTTGAGATAGTGCAAAGTTAATTGCCATTCTTCATAGAATAACCACTTGAAATGTGATAATAATCAATGCTGCTGCAAACCATAATGAGGAGCTCACATTTGGCTTTTGCTAGGAAGCTCAGTAATTGCTCTTTTATGGATGTTCCCCTGTGCTTGTTACTCAGCAGTTGACATTTTCGAGATTCAAATGCACGGCAGCAAACACTGCTGATGTTACTCTTTAAAAAAGAGATGCTTCTAAACTAAAAAGAATTGGATGTCTCTGCTGCCATGCTGGTAATTCCACAGGTCATTGCTACTGGAAGAACATGAAATTTTCCTTTTTATGTTCTCTTACCCTTTGTGGCATTAGTATGTATGAGGCAGTTTGTATTTTGGCTGGTTTGTGTTGCTGCTTCGGTGGCAGTGATTCCATGATAAGAACAAAATAAATACTAGTGTTGGTATTATTAATGAAATAGTTTCTCTAAGGTACTAGAGCACTAGATAACTCAGATATAATCTTTGCATTTATCTGAGTTTCCTGCTGTAATGATGTGTCAGGTTCAGATTTAAGGATGTCTCTCTGGCTCTGCAGTAGGGGATTGTCTTTCTTGATGAACAGTTACAGTGTCTGACACTGCTGTAAGCTCAGTAAGAATTGATGGTGGAAAGTTTGACAGGTAAATAGATGGATTTCATGTTAATGGGAACCCTTTACCTTTTGAAAACTTTGTTATACAGAGCTCCCTTCAAATATAGGTGAGTTTTGGACCTTTAGCAGCAGTTAAATGTCAAATCAGATTATGATCATGACAGTTGTCTACCATGCAGGAGATGGGAAACAACCTTAAAGTGTCTGCTTGTCTCTGGAGGATGCAGGGGAAATACTATAAATTATTAACAGCTCTCTTAATTGACTTTAGGTTGTTCTTATCTAACCTGTTTGGCTAACATGAGTAGCAGTAATATACATGCACACTAAATAACTTACAATTGCATTTCCTCTAAAGAGCAGCATGTTCTGAAGTATTTGGTTCCAATTAGGAAATTATTTGACAGGAACCTGTCCTGTATCTCATAGAAGCGTTAAGAAAGTGCAAAGTCTGGGCTTGAAGCTGATCCCTTGCATTTGGCCACATTTCCTGGCCTATGGAGGTGTGATATTCTGGCTGCAGCATATTTTGGCTGTTCTGGGTATTCAGAAAATAACAACTACTGCCACATTCCCAGCTGGTAGAGTTGCCCTTTATCTTCTGTACCCTCCCATCTGATCTGTTTTTGAGACTCTAATATATGGAATGTGTTTTCCTTTGCCTGGCTGGTTTTTAAATGCGATTCCTGGCACTGTGACCATTCATGTCAAACAGCTCATCCTCTTCCCTGCAGGAGCAGCTGTACAAGATGCAGCACTGGCAGCAGCAGCAAATCTATCCTCCCCCATCCCATTCCCATCCCCAACGGACCTTCTACCCACCGCACCCCCAGATGCTTGGCTTTGATCCTCGTTGGATGATGATGCCCTCTTACATGGACCCTCGCATGGCCCAGAGTCGCACCCCTGTGGATTTCTACCCTTCAGCCCTTCACCCTTCAGGTAAGGTGTTTTCAGTGTTTTCCTTTATCATGCTGTTGAGTTGATCCATGCCTAGAAGGTTGCTGTACTTCAGCCGCCTTACCTCCATCCAGACCTAACATTCTGTCTGGCTGTGATTGACCTTCTGTAGGGATGAGAAGGGGTCGATTACAGTGAGAGCTGGTTAAGGGGATGGAGGAGGCTGGGAGGGAGGACACTTGCTCTGCACTGCAGTGGGAGATCTTCCCTAACAGCTTTGGAGCCTTGGAGGTGTAAAAGCAGATCTTGCTTGCCCCTTAGAGAAGGATCAGATAGGGAGTTACTGTAATCTTGTGAAATCTTAATAGACGCTCTTTGAGGACTGGGATCCTGAGTTCCTGAGCTGTGTGCTTCTAGCACCTTCCTATGTTGTTATTGATCTTCAGAGGTGTGACTGTAAACATCAGGATGTATAAGCCATTTCCTTGAGTGTGTAGTTTGTGTCCATACACCAGCTCACTTCCAAGCCAATGATGGTGTGTCATGTTCAGAAAGCTATGTCACCTTCTTTTATCACTCCAGGTGTATTTCCCAGCTGTGTATTTCCCAAGCACAATCTCCCTTCTGACAGAAAGGTTTCCATGGCTGCAGTCACTTGCTGCCCTGGAAGGAAGGGGAGTCAGGCTAGCTGTGGATTGTTAATTATTCTGGGCTTTGCAATCCTAATGTTAATGGTGTGAACTCTGTCTTGACCAGGAATTATGAAGCCCATGATTCAGCAGGACTCCATCGGTGGGAGCAGCTGTCGGTCTGAAGATCAGAACTGCCAGGCAGGGACAGCAGAAAGGAAAACTGCTCCCTTGGACCCTGTGCCAGTGTGGGGCCAGGAGAGCTATACATCCCTGCAGAGTAAAGGGTACTCCCTGTCACATCAAAAACAGGCTGACAGCATCATCATGGAGGGACTGCATGCCAGGTGAGTGCAGAACACCCTTGTCCTTATGCATGCTGTGATGGGAGGTGATGCCATAAGTCATCCCTACTGAAAGGGAAGTGTAGCATGGACCCAAAAGATATTTCTGAATAGGCCAAGGTACAGATCTGGTAGCATCCTTACACTTTTGGGTGTGTTATGTCATGGAGGTGCTTTAAACTGAGCTGTTCAGAGTTTTTCTAATGTCTGTCTAGGCTGACCAGCTTGGGAGTCTGTCCAGTAGGAAAAAGGCTCTTGTCACCCACATGGGTAATTACAGAAAACTGAGTTAAAAATTCTGGTATTTTCTAGCTTGTCTCTCAATTCTTTGGGACTTTCTGTAACCAATTCCTTTTTTTTTTTTTTTTTTTTTTT
>NDXB01003477.1:630828-669368 GCA_002631895.1 Agapornis roseicollis | reverse complement strand
TTTTTTTTTTTTTTTTTTTTTTTTTTTTTTTTCAGATCTCCACATATGTTGGAGGCTGAATTTCACATTATTTCTTAAGTTTCCCCATGCTAGGAACTGCTTTTTTCATCATCCATTGATTAGACAAGCGAGGCAGTACAGCCTGGGGCCATAGCACATCTGCCCAGCATTCAGGTGTTTATAGGCGTATGGCCTCATGATTTAGAACAAACACCAAATGATTTATTTGTTTCCACCTCTTGTGCCCAGCCTAGAGACATGTTGTGCTTTGCATTAGCTGACTCTTCTGATTGCTGTTTGTTTCCTTCTCAGGAACGACAGTTACTCTGCAGCTCCTGGAAGGCAGGAGAGCCTGAGCACCCAGCGAGATCTCTTTGAGGATAGAGGGGAGGAGTACTTGAATGCTTTTGACAAGAAGGCCCAAGCAGACTTTGACAGCTGTCTGTCTTCTCAGAGGATAGGCCAAGATCTGTTGTTTCAGCATCAGGAGACAGTGCAGGAAACCTGTCCTGCTGGGAACCGCCATTCAAACTTGAGGTGTTCACCCCTAGAGCCTGATTTTATCCAAGCAGAGAAGAAGCCTGAGTACAATGGCTGGGATATCAACCACCATCAGAAACCTGCAGAGACTGCAGCAGAAGCTGCTGAAGAAACACCCAGGGATGAGCAGTCATTCAGTGCTGACCCATGGAAGAAAGAAGGAGCTAACACCAAACAGCCCTCAGAAGAGACAACAGAGTGGGCTCCTGAGAACCGCACCACCAGTGGTCAGCACCAGGAGCAAATGGGGAGGACGCGACGATCGGGCCCAATTAAAAAACCAGTCCTGAAAGCCCTCAAGGTGGAGGAGAAGGAGAAGGAGATGGAGAAGGTTAAGCTCGAAGGAGAGGACACTTCGTGCCCACCGAAGGAGAAGGCAGCTGTTCAGAAAGCAGAAAATGAGGCAGATGATTCTGCAGCCTTAGTGAACTCCACACGTTACATTCTGGATGACAAAGGTTCTTCCCAAGCCACCCTTGCTCGAGAGGCTGAGAAATCCCAAGAGGAAGAGGAGGAAGAGGAAGAGGAAGAGAAGCCAGAAAGACCCTGGGAGAACAAACTCTCCAGAGAATCCGGTGATCTCCCTCCCACCAAAAGAAACAACTGGATCTTCATTGATGAGGAACAAGCTTTTGGTGGGAGAGGTCAAGGACGTGGACGAGGGAGAGGCTTCAGAGAGTTCACTTTCCGAGGCCGAGGCACTGTAGTGAGCAGCCGGGGGGTCTATAACAACCAGCGGAGCAGCCGAGGGCGAGGGCTGCGGGAGTTCAGCCAAGCAGAGGACTTCCCCAGGGGCAAGCCAAGGCGCCGCATTGCCAGCGAGACGCACAGTGAAGGGTCAGAGTACGAGGAGCTCCCCAAGCGTCGCCGGCAAAGGGGCTCAGAAAACAGCAATGAAGGCTCTGTGCTGGACCGGGAGGACAGCGATTTAAAAAAGGGAGACTTCAAAGAGTCGTGGAGGTCCAACAAAATCTATTCAGATGATCACAATAGTCTGGATCCGAAGATGAGGGCACCGAGAGCTTTTGGGAGATCGCTGCCGCCGAGACTGAGCAACTCTGGCTATGGAAGAAGAGGGTTCGTGGGTAAGGAGCCCACCCAGTGGCAAGGCAGGAGTGGGGGAGCAGGGTGGCAGGAGTACAGCCACACCTCTCTATCGGATGCTTTTGGGAGCAGGCAGCAGGCTGACAGGGACTACATTCAGGATTCGTACAAACACGTGGATTCCTTCTCCAGCCGGGTTTTTGATGAGAGTCATCTGGATGACAAAAGGCACTTTTTCCAGGAGGATTACTCAGCAGATCAGGAGAACATCGAGAACAGGCCATTCAGGAGGCGACGTCCCCCCCGCCAAGACAAGCCTCCGCGATTCAGGCGCCTCAGGCAAGAGAGGGAATCAGTTGGCCAGTGGAACCCTGAGGAAGGAGGCCCCAGCCTACTGCCCAGCCAGTGGCCTGGAAGACCCAAGCTGACCAGTGCAGAGAAGAGCAGCATTTCAGGCAGACGGTCTCCTGAGCTGTCCTACCAGAACTCATCAGACCATGCCAATGAGGAATGGGAGACAGCATCTGAAAGCAGTGACTTCAGCGAGCGGCGGGAGAGGCGAGAAGGAGTTTCAGAGAGTGAAGGCCAGCTGGAGGGTGCCCTCTGCAGTGGGAGCTTGGGAGAGAAGAGGGAGCTGGCAAAGAGGAGCTTCTCAAGCCAAAGGCCGCTTGTGGACAGGCAGAGCCGCAAGGCTGAGCCGGCAGGGTTTGCAGAGCAGTCTGTGAGGACTGGCGTGGGAGCAGCTTCCAGATACGAGAGTCAGCAGAACGGGACGCTGATAAAAAGCAAAAGGTGAGGTTGCATTCTGATGTGCAGAGACCTGCTACCTGAGTGTGGGTGTTGAGGTTGGAGAAGGGGGGGACTTTGGCCAAGGAGCTATGGGCTGTGTTTCTTTTTGTCTAGTGCAGGTGACTTCAGTGAGTGTTTATCCAACTCAATGAGTGTTTATCCAGCTTTAGGATGTCCAAGGGTTTCATCACTGTTTCATTATCGATCAGTGCCTTTGCTTCCACGCTGGGAATCCAGGTTTATGGAAGTTGCTGAGACACTGTGGTCATGTCATGTTATGTGCTCTTCACCTTCGTTTTTGACCAAGGCAGCTCTCTGCTGTCTGGACTGCCTCTCATTAGATGATAAATAGTGAAGGAAATCTTGGTCCTTAATTCCAGTCCTTTTCTGACTTTCCTATCATGGAACCCCAGTGGAGTGTAGCAGAGAACAGAAGTGAGGGCTGGGTTTTCCTGGGACAGGTTACTCTTTTGTGAGTTGAACACTTGGGAATGATGTGTAGACGGTGGTCAAATAGGCACAAAAACCCATGGGAGAAATGGGAAAATTATGGGGCTTTTTTTCCCTTTCAGTGTCATCAGCCTCTCCCCATCTCCCTTTCCTTCATGTTGATCCTTACCAAGAAAGGTGCGTTAATTGCAAAGGGGAGCTGTTAGAGCAGTGTCATAGGAGGGTGGAAGACTACAGAAGCACAGGGCCCTCCTCATAGAGACAGGTGAGGGTATTTAGCTTTGTTGCAGGGGCAGCAAGTTGGACTCATGACTACAGATACTCTGCTTCCATCCCACATCTCCAGTAACATCTTTGTAATGGGCTGCATGCTCAGGATTTTAACATCTGCTTCAGTTGGGCAAAGGCTGGGAAAGGATGAGGTGTGATTAGAAAACTGGTAAAGAGAATACAGCCCGTATGTTTTCTTCTTGATACATTTATTCATCTTGTAGGGACAAATCTAATTCCTTTCCCTTCTTTCCTTGTAGGTCTCCAGAAGAAGGAGGAGGCCTTGGCAACAGCAGTGGTGGGAGCAGCCACTCCATTTACAGCTTGGATAGGGCCTCCCATGCCAACTCAGAGGGTGCTGAGGGGCCAGGTAAAAAGCCAGAGAAGGAGCCCAAATCCACTGCACAAAGATCAAGTGAAAAGGGAGAGGCCTTGTCACAGTTTGAACTGAGTTATGGAAGTGAGTATCTCTACTGATTTGTTTCTTTAAAGGGATAACACATCATGGCTGACTTCAAGACAAGACTTACTGAATCCAGTGTAGTTTTAAATATCAGGCTAGACTTTTTCCATTTATTTACACTAACAAGAAAATTCCAGTGTACCTAAATAGGGAAAACATGGAAGACAAAAGATGGCTTTAAATTTTAAACCCAAACTTTTCAGCCCGATCTGACAGTCTCTTTAATGTTTATTCTATAGAAAGTCTGGTTTCAGGGAGAATATTTCTGTATTTCTATCCACGATGCTAAATTGCAAGCCCAAAATACCTTATGAAGTGCGAAGGAAATGAAAAGAGCATCCAGAGTGGGGAATTTGAGCTCTGCAGTGCTGCTGGCTGAACTTGCTTACCTGTAGCATGGATTCTGTTTGAAATGCACTCTTTATTATTGCAGCTTTAAAGCTTTATCTGCATATACAAATGCACTGTTTTTTCCCTGTATGTGTTTTGTTCAGGTCCCATCATTGATAGTCGGGTATCGAACACAGCAGAAGAGAATGAAGTAGGTTCTATGGCAGGTGAAGGCTTCATTGAGGTTCTTACTAAGAAGCAGCGTCGCTTGCTGGAAGAAGAGCGAAGGAAGAAGGAACAGGCTGCTCAGGTGAGGAGTGGGGGGCAGAAAAAGCTTTACCTGATACGTTGTTGGACTGCAGCTGGAGGAACAGCGCCCACAAAGTGTTTTGCTTTGTCTCCCATTCCTCTGCCTCCTCTCCCCCCAGAAATCTCATGCTGCTGAAGGCAGCTTTTTTCACTGCCATGTTATACTGGGAGAACCTCCCAGTAGCCACAGAGTCCATTTAAAAGAAAGAGGTTTGCATGTCAGAATTACTTTGTATGGTTCTATTAGATGAGCTGGGGGATTTGTAGCATTGTAGCATTTAGAAATGCATGGATTGACTTGGCAGGAGCAAGCTGTGTTAGCTCAGTGCAGGAACCAGTCTTGCAGGCTGTGCCTTTTCTGTTTCAGGCACCAGCTAAGGCTCGTGTCCTTCAGTCTCGCATTCCTCCTCGGTTTGCCAAGAAGCAGAACAGCTTGTGCTTGGAGCAAGGTGATGTAGCAGTGTCCGGAAACAGCCTGGGCACAGAGATCTGGGAGAGCAATAGCCCAGGTAAGTTTAGGAAATGGAGTACTTCTGAAGTGTTCATAAAGCTGAGTAATCCTTTGGTGTGTACAGGAAGGACAGGGTGTCCGTGCTTAAGAGAATGATGCTAATGGGAGTGGGAGGGGAGCTACCAGACATCTAGAGTAGCATCTGTTCATACTTTGTTGTTCAGCCATCCACCTCCTGTTGTTGACCATGTCAGTCTCCTAATCTATTTCTTGAGTCATCATGTAGCATTAAGAACCTATTATATAGCATTTTCTACCCTGTTGGGCTGCATCTGCTTCACCCATATTTTTATTTTGTCTTCCTCTGTTTTCTCATTCTGTAACACTGAAGAGCTGTTGCCTTCCTTGTTTCTCTCTCTGCCCTTTCTTCCTCTACTGTTCCCATGTTCCTTAAGAAATCTCTTTGCTCTCCATACCCTGTATTCTTAGTGCTCCTTCATGTCTCAGCTGGGCAGGCAACACTGGCTTTCTGATGTGGTGAAAATACCTTGTGTCTAGACATGGAACATTCATAGTGTAGCATGCGCAGTGTACGAGGTGTGCTCATAGTTGTGTTACAAACAGCTGAACCCTGCCCTCTGTTTTCTTCCAGCACTTTCTGTTCAGTCTCCTGGCAGTGATTCCTGGAACAAACCTGTAAATACCTTTAATGGTACTGAATCTGGCACCACTGAGGTAAGTAAGTGGCACCTGATGGTGCCATTCAGGTATTTTGTGTGTAAAGTTAACGTAGGTGGCTTACGCTTCTCATTGCTCCATCTGTGCTTAGCAACTCTCAGCTCTGCTTTTGCACTTCTAAACTGTCCCTTTGCAGTTCTAATTTGAGCTTGATGCTGCTCAAATCTTGACATAGAGGTGTTATGTGCCGGGTGTAAATCTAGAGTAACCATCTGGTAGAGCTTTACCAAGGTTATCCTCCTAGCTGGACATAGAGCGAGGTGGAGTCCTGTAGATTGTATCTGCGTGCCTCTGCCCGTCAGCAGTGTGTAGCTGTAGCCCTGTTGTAGGGAGGGTGGAGGAGGTTCCTTAATTCTTCACCTCTGGAGACCAGAGTTCAAATGGGTCACAAGCGAAATGAGCTTGGCAATCTCAGCCTAGTTTCTATGTGGATCACTTCTTGCTTACTCTAAAGCCACAGCCCATTTAGTGCATCAGTTTACCCTGTTTCAGGGTTGCATAGAGCTGAAGCAGCAGCCAAGGGATGCCCAAATCCTTTGCAGTTAACTAAGAATGCGATTTGAAAAGGGGACATGGTCTTGCTGTTTTCTGGGATTGTTTTTTTTTCCCTCCTTTGTGGAGCTGGGTTGGAGTCTGGGGCTTTAACACATTTCGTGCTTTGCATAGCAGGGTTTTAAAGGCAGCCAGGGGGATAGTGGCATTGACTTGAGCGCGGAGTCTCGGGAATCCTCCGCTACCTCCTCTCAGCGCAGTTCTCCATATGGCACCCTCAAACCAGAGGAGATGAATGGGGCTGGCCTGGTGGACCCAAAGCCTGACTGCCAGAAGGAGCAAGTGCAGAAGCAATCTGATAAAAAGGTAATCTGGATTTGCAGCCAAGCCAGAGCTCATAGTGGGAGGCCCTGTGAAGTGGTTGTGTTGTTCTTGATAGCATTTTTAAGGCTTGAGATTGGCTTATTCAGTCTTTGTGTCTCAGCCTCTCTGCTTTCCTGTTAAGGATTCAGATCAAGGCTCAGGACAGAACAAGGAACACAAGCCTGGACCAATCGGCAACGAGCGCTCCCTGAAAAACAGAAAGGGTTCGGAGGGAACGGAACGGCTGGAAGGGAATATCCCCCCTGTTAACGGGGTAGAAATTCACGTGGATTCTGTACTTCCTGTGCCACCCATTGAATTTGGAGTAAATCCTAAAGTGAGGATGGAATTTAATTGTATCTTCTTGGTGATTTGAGCTTGTTGAAATAGGAAGGGTGGTTTGGGGCAGAAGGATGATTTGAGGGAGGCTTCCAGCTGTAGATTTGCCTTAGATTTCATTACTGACACAAACCAGATACTCAAGATGCTCACTTGGAAGTACTGTCCAAAGGACCAGCTGGGGTGGTAACAGAGGTGAGGGACAAACTTACGGCCATCTAATCCTTTGTGTGCCTCTGGGGGTTGCCTGCTGCTCAGTGATGAGAAATGTCGTCTTGTTCTCTTCCAGCAAGGCTTACTGGAGAGCAGTCTTTAGTGTCTAGTGTCGTGATTCGGGCTAGAGTCATTAACCATGAGAAGCAGATGGGTGGCCCTTGAACCTGGATTTGAATTTTGTTATGTTTTGCTCTTTCAGGATTCTGATTTCAGCTTGCCACCCGGTTCTGCCTCTGGCACCGCAGCTAACCCTGTCACCAAATTGCAGGATGCCTTGGCCAGTAATGTAAGTATTTCTTTTGGCACTGATTTATTTGAGATACTCCTTGGTTAAACCTCGCTCCAGAGAGAGCAAGTGTATTTCCTTGCAGTTGATTTCCCACTTAATGCTTAGGCTGCACATGTGACTAAAATCCATAATGGATATCTGTGCCCTCAAGGTACGTTGGTAAGAGGAGTATTACTCACTCAAAAGGGGTATAGGGAGCAGCCCCATTATCACAGTGACTTGTGTAAAGCAAGAGGTATGTCTGAGGTCACCAGCTTCCTCCACTGAGACACAAGAGGGCCGGTAATGGAAATTATACAGATAGTGGTGTTTTTAGGTCCGGATTATCAGCTTCCTCAGAAGGTCTCATCTGCCACAGCAAGGCAGAGGAGTGTAACTTTGGTTAGGCCTTTTTGAAGGTTTCCCAGCTTATTCCAGACTTCTGGGTATTTCATTATTAGATATGAAAGAGTGAGCACACTGAAAGCCCAGCTTGTGGCTCAGCTGTGCACGGCAGTATGAGAAACTCACAAAGCTTCTTTGAAATGTCTTCAAGTTTGTTGTCTCTTTGATTTTGAAGATTTGTCTCAAAAGAGGGCGTTTTTTCAGAAGTGCTCTTTCAAAAAGAGGTTTTGCCCAAAATTTAGCTGGATTCCAAATATGGGACAGGTGGAGGAACTCTTGTGCAAAATGAAGTTACTGAGTCAAAATGATGTTTAAGTGGAAGCTGGTGTAACTTAACATAGAGGGTGTCACTGCACATAACCAAAGCTTCATTTATTCCAACAGCAAAGTAGATCATAGTCGAATGTGGTACTTAACTCCTGCAGTACCACCGAGGGTTAAATCCTTTGAGGTGTACTAGGGTTGCTAGCTGGTAGCATACGACTTTCTCATGAGAATTACGAAGTGCTCACCATTGACCCATCTCCCCTCAGGCAGGGTTAACGCAGTCCATTCCCATTCTGCGAAGAGATCATCATCTTCAGCGTTGCATTGGCCTCAACCTGATGTCCTTCCCCACTGCAGATCTCACGCTTAAGGTAAGCAAGCTGGCATGTGTGGTTGTCCTGGGTCTGGATACCATGTTTCCATGGCCAGGGTATGTAGGATGGAGAGATCTTTCCCAGAGTGTTTTATTAGGTACTGCTAAATCTTTAATTAGCTCCAGTAAAAGTGTGCATATGCTATTCAGCATGGGTGGAAGTGCATGTGTTTCAGCAGTCTTGGATGCTGAAGTCCTTGCCACTTGTAGAAAAGTGCAACAGAGCTTTCCTGCAGTTTCAGTAGCTTGGGAAGGTGGCTGGTCAGGAATCCTAGGTGCCTGATGGTCTAAAGAAGATAAAAAAACCAGCTCCAAACCCCAAACAAAACAAACCACCCATCCCAAAAAACCCAACCCCAAAATAGACAAGAAACACCACTCTAAACCCAAAAAGCTCAGCAGATACGAAGGAAAGGTTGAGTGTGAAGGATGCTTGCCCATTGGAAATCGCTGTGAAGCCCCATGACCTGAGACCTGCCAGCTTTCCACTATGACTAGTCTGAATTTGAGCTAACAGGTCATAGATGAGGAACTCATGGCTTCAGTATTGTCCTCCCCATTTGAACTGTCTGTAGTTATTGTCCTTTGTTTCTGTAGATGGAGTCTGCTCGTAAAGCTTGGGAAAACTCTCCTAGTTTACCAGAACAGAACTCCCCAGGAGGTGCAGGCTCAGGCATCCAGCCTGCTTCCAGTGTCGGAGCTTCCAACGGTGTCAGCTACAGCTCTTTTGGTGGAGTTTCCATGCCTCCTATGCCTGTGGCATCTGTAGCACCTTCTGCATCTATTCCAGGTACCTGCAAACTGTGGCAGCAGTATTTGCATTGTCTGGTTGGTATTTAGGAATCATCTGATTCTAGCAGATGAGAGGCTTATGTATAAAGTTAACTGGCTGGCTGGTATTTAATAGATTCTTAACAACAGTTCAGTCAAGATAGAAAGAGGGAGGTCTCCCCACTTTGAAGAATGTCACTTGAGTGTAACTGGTATAAATTTAGCACAAGGATGACATTCCCTGTGTAGGAGCAAGTCTGATGTCTCAAGGTCTAGCTTACCCTTCACTGTGTGTTCAATAGAACAGGAGGGAAGTGAAGAAATGTGTGGCTGAAAGATGTCAAGAGTCCCAGTATCAACCATTCATTCCTCTGCTCATTTTGCTATTTCTGGCAGAGGTTCTGAGCACCTTCTGCTCTTTGCGTGTGATAACAACTTGCTTACAGTTTGCAGAGCTCTGGGAGGTGGGAAGGTGTTGGTGTCTTTCAGTTAGAAGCAAAGCTTAGGCTCAGTTGTGTTACATACTGTGTGTAATTAGGGGGAGCATCTAGAAAAAGTAAATGTACTTTGTTTCTCTGACTTCTGGGTCCCAACGGAGCTCTCACGCATGCACTATCCTTTTCATTCCTCTGTTCAAGAACAGAGGGGAATATGCTGGACAGAAGTGATAGCGAGTGGGCCACTCTAGTGAGTCTGTTACGAGCTTCTGCTTGGAAAACAGATTGTTCCAAGTCAGGTGATTTCCTTCCCTGCTTGCCCTAATTTTGCTTGTAAATCCTGTGGTTCAGATCCATACAGAGCCAAAACAGTGTCACAGCACTTTCTAACTGGTGCCACCTTTGGGGTGAATATGGCTTTTAGATATCTTGTGTGAAGGTCTCAACACTGTATTTGCTCTTCCTGTGCCTTGTAGATGCAAAGATGAGGTGATTGCAGAGCAGGTTTCCAGCTGTCCAATTCCTGGACTGTTACTGTTTCTGACTCTTTTTTGGAGGTGGGAAACATGGGTTTACATTTAGCCTCTTACAGAAAGGTATGATTAATTCACAGCAAGAGAATTACTGTAAGCAGGCTGCTGGCTTCGGTATGTGGATTTATGAGCTTTGTAGGCTCTTCTGAATGGGCACGTATGTTTGTGTTGACTTGCTGAGCTGGTTGGTGAGGAGTAGGAAATAATCTCGACCTACAAGTCTCTGCAGTGCACTGTGCCTGTCTCTGTACCTTGAATTTACACCCAGCCTTCTCATGCTTAGGTAACCATATTCCACCCCTGTATCTGGATGGCCATGTGTTTGCAAGTCAGCCCCGCCTGGTCCCTCAGACGATACCTCAGCAGCAAAGCTACCAACAGGTGAGGCAGAAATAACAACCAGGTGGTGGTTTCTCACGGAGTCTTCAGGGTGGCATTTAAGAAACTAGGAGTCATTTATCTCTGGTAGCCCAGGGGGGCTTAGATGTGTCTCCTATAATATTCCTTAGATGCTGCTTCCCAGTGGATGTCACAGATTAATGACATTGAAAGGAGGGAACCGAGGGGTTTTCCCCTTTTGTACCAGTGCCTTTTGGTTGGGTTTAACTGAAGCAGATGTTGAGGTGCCTGTGTGAAGTCAAGTAAATTCCACAGCCAGTCAATACTGATGAGCAATTTCACTAGCTTTAGTAAATGAGAACTGGGATTGTCAGTGCCTGTTCTGTGTGTGAAGCACGTTGGTCCCTGTATGTGTCCATCAAATGCCTCTTGCAGGTATCAGTCTTCCCTCTTGGGTGCTCCTGCCAGTGTGCTGTTCTTCTGTGGAATGATGCAGGGGCTGGGTAAAGGTGCAGTGTCCTGGCAGATTGATTTGTGGAAGAAACTGATGGATTTTTTTTAAGAGCCTGGGAGAGTTTCTGGCTCCTCTTGCACCTCTCAATCATCTTAATCTCTTCTGCAGGCTGCTGCTGCTCAACAGATTCCCATTTCCCTACATACATCCTTACAGGCCCAAGCTCAGCTTGGCCTGAGGGGTGGTCTGCCGGTTTCCCAGTCCCAGGAGATGTACAGTTCCATTCAGCCCTTCAGGTAACTGCTTCCAGTTTTTAATTCCTCATGGTTTGATTTGCTCTGTTCCTGGCGGCGATGCACATTGATCAGATACTCTATGCTCATCTTCTCTTCCCCTTTTGTTGATGTGCTCCTAGTAACACCGCTGGGGTGGAGAGCAAGAGTATTGAGGCATATGTTGCTTTGCAGGACATTGGGAAAGACTGTCCTTGGAAAGTTACTCAGTTGTACTGTCTACCCTCTTAAAGCAGGAAGCAAATCTTGGAAAAGACGCAGAAAGAAGAGTTTTGTGGGCTAGCAAACAGGCTTACCTTGTGAAGAACACAGAGCTTACAGCTTACTGTGTTTGGTTTACAAGACAAAGGGTTTAATCAGATCTGAGTACCAGGCTAATGAAATTAAATTTCTCTCTTTATTAGGTACAAACTGACAAGAACAGAATAAATGCCTGCACTTTGGACTAAAAATTGCTAGAGCTCTTTGAATCTTTAACTTCTGATTCTTTCTTGCTTTGTAAAACTGCTGTAGACTTCCAGTAGCCTGAATCCTCCCTTAACTACTAGTCCAAAGCTTATTGTGCAGGATATCAAAACATCAGCTTTGTTGTTCTGTTGAATATTTCTGCAGCAAAAGGACATGGTTGTAAGAGCTTAAAAGTGGAAGTAAAGAAAAACCATCCTGTTACTAAAATGGAAGGTGACATCACAGTTTATTTCTAAGCTGTCAGCTTAGGAGAATCTGAGAACTGGTTGCAGGCCAGATACAGTTTGGCAGGAGGTGTGTGTGTGTGTACAGTCTCCAAAGGTTTTCTATGTAATGACTTGAGCATGTTTTTCTTCTCCAGGTCTCAGGTGTATATGCACCCCAGTCTGTCTCAACCCAGCACCATGGTCCTGACAGGAGGCACAGCTCTGAAGCCTCCGTATTCCGCCTTCCCAGGCATGCAGCCCTTAGAGGTGGTGAAAACCCAGTCTGGGTCCCCCTACCAGCCCATGAATGGAAGCCAGACACTGGTTTATGAAGGCCAGATAAACCAGGCGGCTGGCATGGGAGCCTCCCAGATGATGGACTCTCAGCTTACGCAGGTTAGGAGCAGGGCTCATGAGCCACTCCCCATGTACAGGCTTTTTCACAGCCATTTGTTTCTGAGGCTGGGTTGAACCTACTATTTGTGCTGAGTTATGTGTTTGTGTGAACGAAGCTCTTTGTAAAGAGGCAAAAGGTTTCCCCCAAGAGACTTTGTTCTGTGAGCCATTGTTTCAAACATGCAGCACCTTATTTAATGAGATGCTTGCTAATTGTCTATCCCTGCTGAGATGTCATTTTCTAACTCTGAAGTCCTCGCCCTCAATATAGACATTTAATGCAGATCAAACCTTGCAGTGCTTCATGCGTAGGAAGCCATAAAGCAGTGGTTGTACTAAAAGTACCTTCTGAGAGCCAAATCCCAACCGCCTCCAGATTTAACTCTGCTTCCAGGGTAACTAAAACCTTTTATTAAATGCTCATCTATCTTCTCAATTCATTTCTTATCCAGGTCTTATTTACAACTTCTGCTGATCTGTTTGGCAGCATCTTAACAAGGATTTCATTGTGTGAGAAAGCTTTTGTAAAGCGTGGTTCAGATAAAGACATTGAATCCTCCTGTGAGCATAGCTGTACTTGTGGACACATGTTTGATTCTCTGGAGAAGTTTGATACTTTTATTAAACTCATTTATTTTGTGCAATGTGTTAAGGTTTATTTGTTCTGTTTAAAGAGGGATTTTTATGTTGCAACTGATGTAGAGTTAATCCTGAAAGTAATTTAGCTAAGGAAAATGCAGAGAATACTGGCAAACTAAAATATCTGAAGAAACGCTTTATCCATCATAAGCTAGCAGCTTGGTCTCTTGCCAGCCCTAGATTATTTGTTAGTGGGTTTATTTATTTATTACGAAGTGTTGTCATAGAACCTCCCAATTCCAGCATTTGTGAGGACTGCCAGATGAGTAAGAGGGAACACGAGTCCTGAGCTGTATGTTTTAAGATTTTTCTTAATTATTACCATCACCAGTTTGAAGCTCAGTGCAGAACAGAGAGCTGAGGTTGCTATCACTTTCTCTAGAGGTTCAGTCCTTGAAATGCTTTGGCATGAAAGTGTAGCAGGCTTCCTGGTCTGGGCATCAAAACTGCAAATAAAACACCGAACACTGAACTGTCTGATGCTGCCATCATACTAAGAGAAAATAACCCCATGGAGCGACCATGAGGAAGACTGAAAAAGTGGGAGAAGGCTTTAGGCAAGGAGGAAAGCCCTATGTCTGAGTACATTTCTGTTAAATCAGTGCCGTGTTAAAAGCCCAGCTGATAGGGTATTGGCAGCACTGCCAGAACATGCATTTCAGCATGGAAGTCCCTCTGTTACCTTGATTTGCATTTGTTCTGTGCCAGACTGCACGGTTTGTGAGCTTCCTTTTAGCAATGCTGTGTGTTCAGGGTATTAGGAGACAGAGTCTCAAACACCAGCCTGTTAACACCATGAAGTTAACTACATGTCCTTATCACTCAGCTAACGATGCCTGTGCCTGGCTCTCAGCTTCCTCTGCCCCGCTATGGCTCTGGCCAGCAGCCCCTGATTCTACCACAGTCCATCCAGCTTCCTCAGGGGCAAAACCTGCCTGTAGGAGCTCCCAGAAGAATCCTCCCTCCTGGATCCCAGCCTTCTGTTCTTGCTACCAGCAGGGAGGTAAGGATTAACTCCTGCGTGCTCACCTTGGCATTGGTTAACCCATCCTGCATTGAAGTCTCACTCCTTGGTATTGGTTGTTAAAGGGGAGACTGGCTTATTTGGGATCCTTAAATAACAAAGCCAAGGATTGGTGTTCAAATCAAGGAACCCTTTTGTCCTCATCTCCAGAGCCCAGGCCAGCAGTTTGTCAGGTTTTGCTGCTGGTCATCATTCTGTTTCCAGGGAGCCACATCCTGCTTTGATCCAGTTTGGAGTCTCCAGTTTTATTACATGTTTACACAGGTTTCCCCAGAGTGCTTGAGGGGTGGTGAGCTCCAGACACAGTTGGAATACTGCCCAGATATTTCACACTGTTGTGAAGCTTGTCCATTTGAGTAGGTATATTCATGTCATGTCTGCTTTGATGGATTCATATAATAAGTTTGTCTATTATAGGGGAGAGAAAGCACAGGTCCTGTGTTTTCTTGTGCTGCTGGCTTGTTGCTTTAATATAAGCAGATTATGTCACTTACAAGCCTCACTCTCTTCGCCTGAAAAATGTTTCTTCTTTTAATGGGCACAATGGGTAGAAGGGCAAAGATTTGCCTTAAGTGTTTATCTGAAGTAGTGAGTGATTTGTGGATGCAAAGATGATACTCTTGCTCATTTTCCTTTGTAGTCCTCCCAAATGGAAATGAAAGGGTTTCATTTCTCTGATGGTAAACAGAGTATGTCCTCTGGAGGGTCTGTACCATCACCACATATGTACAGGTAACACGTCTATGGAACTTAAACTCTCTGTAGTCTGTCTGAATGGGGAAGAAGTAGTGTTCCCCATTCAGTGACATGGTGCATGCATCATCCCTGTACAGGATACAGTTGGGTTTTCACATGTAGAATGTGCTCGCTGTAGTCCAAATATGTGTATCAAAATGCATGATCATGGCTTTCAGTTTTGGGTGTGGACCAGTGTGTGTGTATCTGTCTTGGCCCTTTATGCCTGTGGGACATGCATGAAGTTACTTGTTAACTGAGTCTTAAAGACAACTTAGAACTGGTGTGTGCTTTTGTGTGTTCCTTGTTAAGGTGGAAAATCTGAGGCTCATTGAGTAGGCATTTTAATTTCCAGCATGGTGCTCTCGAGATGAGTGGTGCTCATGTCTAGACATACCAGACCTTCACATCATTGAGCCTTTTTTCTCCTAACCAATCCATGTGTTGTCTTTTGGGCTGAGGAGCTCGCTGATGTGCACAGCACAGACTCGTTCCCTGCCAATTGCTGCTTTCTGCTGCCTGTTTTTTCTTTCACACATGAATAAGGTTCTCATTCCATTGTAGAATTTACTCCATGAATATTGTCGACTCTTCGATTTCCAGGCCTAGCTCTGCCAGCCCAAGTGGGAAGCCATCTGGACCAGCAGTTAGTATGGGCTCTGTGCAAGGACACTATGTACAGCAGGTAGCGTACATCAGTACTTTGACCCAACAGTGTCTGCTCTTACATGCTGTCGTGCTTATGCCTTGGACTTTTAAGAGTGTCAGAAAGGCTGGTGTAATTTGGGAGCTCTTACTTTGCCTGAAGGGAGAGTGAGTGGGTAGGCATTATAATGAGTCTGAGAGTAATGTTTGTGTGATTTGAAAGTCAGGGGAGATTTGAGGATTACCTGTTTTACAGCGTCTGTGTTGTTTGTTGTTGAGATTTTGTGGGTTATTTGTATTGTGAGACACTTTGAGATCCTTATGTGAGGTGTTTTAGGACAGCAGAGTATGCTGGAAAGAAGAAATACCTGGATTTTGGAACAAATTCCATGTCTTGCATGAATGATGGTTACAATTTGGTTTTTATATCTGCCTAGAAGTGTCTGTGCTAGCTAATGCTTTGTTGTTATATGTCAAAAGGCAAAACAGCGGGTGGATGAGAATAAAGCCAACTTGGGAGCAGTAAAGCTGCAAGAAACAGCCTCCACAAACCAGATGAAACCAGTGCGCACAGGAGCGATCAAACCTCAGGCAGTCAAAGTGGAGGAAAGCAAGGCCTAAGAGCACCTCTGATGCCCACCTGGTCCTGCTGCCTGAAAGGCCCTGCAGCTTAGACTGGATCCCACTGGATCTCCTGAAAATTGCCAGATCTGCTCCCTGCCCCACATTGACTGACTACAGCAACATCATCCAAGCCTGTCTCCCAACAAAGCAGTTTGAAACAGTGGATATGACATTGACCTGCTTGCTTTAAAACCAACCTTGTGACTTTTAAGTGGCTCGAGCCATTTGGTTTTTATTTTTATTCCCCCCCTCCCCATGCCCCATCCACAGGTAGCTGTGATTGCTCACTTGGCAAATCCCATCCTTCTCCTTCCCTACTTCTGTCTCAGCAGAGTGGCAACGGGGGGAGAGGGGTTAGGTTGAGGTTTTTCATTTTAAAGGCAGCTGAGGTTTTTACAGAAATGCTATATCTTTGTTTATAGCAGAACTTTTATATGTTCTCTCATTTTCCCCACCCCTTCTTTCTGTTTTCCTCATTCCTTTCCAAAAAGAATTCCCTCCCGCTCAAATTATGTTCTGACAGAACTCTGCTTTGTTTTATATATGGTTCTGTGCTATGTTGAGAATCATGACTCTTCTAAATTGAGTTTGTTTGAGTATATTTCCCCAGATGATATAGCCTTTCAGGTTATTTGATTTTAAAAATACAGGACAGTTACGGCATTCATTAATTTTTCAGTATCTTTGTTTTAAGCTAGAAGCAGTGCTTGCATTAAAAGTAAATGTGTACTAAAGGTATATAGTAGATCAGTGCATTAATATTGAAACTTGCACCATGTTAATTGTAGCTTTGGGGTGCTTGTGCACAACAAAAATGTGGCATTTTCGTTTTAAGGAAAAAAACCTCCAAATTTCTGTTGCAAACTCATCTGGATCTAGGGGGATTTGGTTGGTGGTTTTGTGGGTTTGGGATTTTTTAGTGACTGCCAAACACACACCAAAATGTAAATCGTAGATTTATGAAATGTAACATCTCCTCACCACACATCCGTCAGAAGAGTTGGCCAGAGCCAACAGGTCTGTACAGACTACTTTTTGTAGTTGTGATGCTCTCTTATGCTCTCTACCTTGGCCGCTCTAATTCTTCCTGAGACTTGTTCTATCTTGTGTTCATCCCTTGGGGCTGCTCTCCTAAGCTTTGCTCTCCTCCCTTTTCCCTACGTCTTGCTTTGCATCCCTCGAACTCAACAGCCTTTTGTAAAATCAATGTAGAAACACATTGTGAAGGGAGCCCCTCTGCAAGGCAGCCGATTTAGCACACTTGGAACCTCTTTTTTTTGTGTTGGAAATGCATGTTACAAAGGCAGTTTGGAATCATCCTTTTACTTGTCCTTCCCCAGATGAACAACAAAGCATCAGTGCAGTTGCTTGTAGTGCGTGTACAGTTACCATCACCTCACACTTCCCCACCAGTGTTTGATGATCTATGGAAGGAAGGTCCCAGTGGGAAGGGGTTGGCTTTTATTTCTGTGGTTGGTTGGTTTTGATTTGTGTGTGTGTGCGTGTGTATGTAGATTTTTAGAGTGGACTTCCAGGCCCCTGGAAGTGCTTGGGAGTCCTTCAGCTGACGGTAGTCTTGAGTAAACTCGCTACTTGGAGCTACCTTGGTTTGTCTTGTTTAGCTCTTTCAAAATGTAAAGTGGGCTGGTCACTCTGAAGTGAGGGAAAGAAACCATATCTGCAAGAGATGACGGCTTGCTAACTGGCTGTGTTGTCTGCCTCTGCTGGGTGGCAGCAAGTCAATTGGTGGTGGTTCCAAAGAAGATGCTTTGAACAAAGAATGTATTTGGGAAGGGATCCGAAAGGTGTTCTTGTTTCTCTGTTTGCTTTATTTCCTCCCCCTCCACCCCCACCTGCCCTGCACCCTGTTCTGGGCAGGATCCTTTGTAACTTTCTAGGGATGCATTTGAAGTTTCAAGCTAAGTATAAATAAGTGTTTTATACAGTAGCTTTAAAGAGCTTAGAAATGTAAACTAACTTAGACATAGTAATGTCCCCTCTCCACAGGTGTCCCCATTGACTGTGGCAGAGAGAACCCAAAGGGAAAGGGATAGGATGGTACTTTAAGAAAAACAAAAGCCCTTTTTTCCCCCTCATGTTTTATGATTTTTGACTTCAGAGCAGAGTGTGCCAGCATCTCTCTAGTACCCTCATCCAAGTACAGGGTTGGAGATTTAGTGAGAAATGCTTGCCCAGCCTTCAGCCATCTCCCAGACCTGCATCCTCATCTGCTCATCCTGCTCCCAGTGTTTTCCAAAGATTGCTCCACCAGTAGGACATCCCAACCTCCTTTCTATTTTCTTCCTTGGAATTCATGAACAAGAGGATTGTCTGGGTTTTCTTTTTTTCATTATTATCCTTCTGCCCAGCTGGCCCTAGCTAATACCAGCTCAGAATCTAACTGTAGTGGCTAAAGAGACTTATCCAAGCCCCCCCTTCACATCTCTTTCCTACCCTAGACAAACTACATAAGCTTTACAAAGACACTAACCTCTTTCCTCCCACCTGTATGACTTTAAAATGGTCAAATGTGTTGGAGAAACTGGGTTATTGCTAGATAAAAGTTCTTGCAGTCCTTTGGGTGTAAATGCTATCAGAACTACAATACTTCCTGTTGAAAAAGATCACCGTTCTTTTAACCCCTCCGTTCTTTCCCCCAACAGAATAAAACACTAGAATTTATTTATACGTATTTGATGTTGTAGGTCTAGGTGAAAAAGTAATTGTTTCACTGCTCTATTTATATATTATGTCTGAATTATTCTGTGCAGGAAAGGCCAAGAAATGCATGTGAGCTTCATTCCATTCCTCACCATTGTGTGACTGTCAGCTGCAGTCGGCAAGACTCTCTTTCACTTAATGGAGTTTTGTGTGATGGAAAGCAGTTTCAGAGCCCAGATTTCTACAGTGCAATATCCTTCCTTTCTGGCATAGTTTTTTGTTTGTTTGTTTGTTTGTTTAAAGCTAGTGCAAGGTTAGTGCAGTTTGTGGTGCTCTTGAGTCAAAAGGAAAGCCTCTGATCCTGGAGATGCAGAAATGCCAAGGGTGCTGGTGTGCTGATAGGAATTCAGCTTTGGGAAGAGAAGAATGGAGATGCATAGAGCGTGGATGTGGTTTCTAAGGGGATACTTTGCTTGCCATCTCCATTTCTGAAGGGTTGGGTCTTAATGATTTATTCCTTTGTGAGTTACTTTTGCTTTGACTGGAAATCAGCTACCAAATTACAGGCTCCTTCTGCTAGGAAAGGTGCAGTGGGAGGGAGGGGTGGAATCCATACTTCCAGCAGCAGTGGGTGAAGCAGAAATATTCAGAGGCTGACTTTGGTGCTTTTTGTTCAGCTGAAGGTCTGAAGCACATGTATAATTGGTTCTCATACACAGTGATTCATGGCCTAGCAGCTGCATTCAGTGCTGCTTTCTTCTCCAGCCCTCTTTTAGCTCTTAATTTAGAAAAAAATATACTAAAAAATAAAGGAGAAAAGGAAGTAAAAAAAAAAAAAGAACACTTTGTATATTTTTAAGTAAGTGGAAGCAGCACAGTCACCAGTGAAACAGGTATGCTTGTCGATCTTCCATCCTGGCTCTGCCCTGTGCCACTGTGCAGTCGTCAGTGACTCTGAATGTGTTTGCATCCCAGTGGACTCCCATGCATGTTTGTGTTCATGCAGAGGCACTCCATCTAACAGTCTCCTTGCAAGAATGCTGCAAAGCTACAGGCTGCCCTGTGGTTCCTGTGTAATTATAGGTGTGTATTAAAAACCCCAAGCCCAGCGTTTTTTGCTCACCTTTTGACAGGCTGCTCTTCACTTCCAAGCACCACTGAATGCCAGAATCTCGTTCTGTTGTCTTTTAACCTTCCATTTTGCTTCTGGCTGGTTCAGCACAGGTTAATCCCTTGTAGCACGGGTTAATTTTTGACATACAGCAGCCCAGTTTTCCTTGCCAGAAAGATGCATTTGTGAATGAGAATTTACAACAGGCATCAGGATACACTTAGTTGTGGCCCATCAACAGAAAAGGTGCGTTTTGCCCAAGCTGCTGACAAGAACCAGCAGCAATCCAACTCCTTTGTTCTTCATTTTAACCCAAACACCATCAGATATTCTTCGTGGCCACAGCCATCCCATTGGGGCAGATGCCTGTCCCCAGCCCTTTGGGATGTCTGAAGCCACAACCCAGCCCCTTCCTTAGGGACTAGCAGCAGTGAGGCACTCCCCCTTGGCATGTCTCGAGGCGTTGTCCTTAGCTGGAATCCCTCTGGTTCTCTGTAAATGGTTTTCTCAAGGGGATATTGTACTCCTTAGAGCTTTTAACCTCATTACCTGTATAGGACATTTTTTTTTTGGCCTTTCCTCTCTTTGTCTATCCATGTAGACCAGATATTTGAAAGGGCAGACGATGGATAATTGTGTAACGTGCAACCTGTTTATATATTTTTTGGGAACTTTTCCTTGGACCGGAACTCAAATCACAGCATCACCAGGCCAGTTGCGGCACACTCTTTATCGCCCCTTTTCTCCTCGTTTCAGTACCTATTGTTTCTCCTTTCAAATATGTGATTGTATTAGCTCTTTCCATATGAAAGAATTCTCCTTATTTAAATAAAAAAAAATAAAAAAAATAAAGCAGATTATGCTTTTCTCAAATCCCCATGTGCCTGGTCTCGTTCTTTTGGTAAGTTACTTGTGTGCGTATGCTTTTCTTTTAATTACTTCACTCTGTTTGAGCGGAGCTCTGCACTGATGGGAGGATGCGGCTCGGTGCCCACCGTCGCCATGGCGGGCAAGCCGCGGCCTCATCACGCACGGCCGTCTCCATAGCAACGATGGATGCTCCTCCCTTCCCGCCCTTACGGCGCTGCGTGCGTCTGACGCCACATCCGGACGCTCGGGGGGAGCGGAGGTCCCCGCTGCCTCCTCAGGGCCGGGGTCCCTGGTCTGCTTCCTCCCCCGGGGGACAGGGACCGGCGCTGCCGCGGCCCCTTCATCTCCGTAAGGCTCAAGGGGCGGTGGGGAGGCCTCATGGCGAGGTTAGTGGCGCTGCTGACCCCCGTCTTGAGGCTCAAGGTGTGGGGTGCGATGCCGGGGGGTATTTCTTGAGGGGAGAGTAAGAGGCTTAGTGTGGGCTAGGGGTCCTGAGCCGCCCCACAAAGCCATCGAGGCGGGTACAGGGCTGGGTGCAGGGTGGCTGTGGAGTCCTGCTCGCCCTATAAGCCTCAAGGGTGAAGCCTGGGTGTGAAGAGGTCCTGCTGCCCCCCATAGATCCCAAAAGGGGATACAAGGCCTGGTAGGGGTTAGCGGCCCTGTCACCGCCTCGTAAGGCTCACGAAGGGGGTGCAAAGCCTGGCAGAGGATTAATGGTTCTTGAGGAGCCTGCGCTTCTGCCCTGGCGTTGAAGGCTTGCCCGTACTGCAGGGAGAAGCAGGATCGTCTCCATCAGGGGGTCCTTGGGGTCCCAGGGCCTGCGAGGCCATGGCAGAGCACAGGCAATGGGTGACCAGCCCCGGGCCAGTGCTGTGCTGTCCGCAGTGCTGGCGGAGGGCACGGTGGTGTGGGGGGCTTCTTAAAAACTGTGTTCCACACAGCACCCGTGTCTCGTAGGTAGTGCTGAAGGACAGTGGCACCGTGCTTAAAGGTGGTGATGTGCCGGCAGCTTGCTTTGTTCTCCTCTGATCAAAGCCATGCAGATGGATTTATTCTGATAACTTTCAGTTGTATTGAGGTGAGGAGATACAACACTGATTCCTTATTTTCTGACCTAGCTTTTAGCTGTTCTATCTGCAGTAGAGTTCAGTCCTGCTTTCTGCAGTGCTCCCCCCTAGGCTGCGCTAGAACCCTTCAACACCTACCCCTGTGCTCCAGGAGCAGCCTTTTAACACAGAGGATGTTTGTGGGTTCTGCCCTGTCTCATCAACTTCAGAAATAAACCAAGTTTGCAAGGAAATAACCTTTCTTGTTTGTTTTTAAAGCTACCTGAGCAGCCTGGTGCCTCAGCACGTGGTTTGCCTATCACTAGCATCAGAATTTGGGCTGGGTGGTTTGCTTTGCGCAGAGCGAAATATAGGCTTGAATTAAGCTCTTCTGTTTCTGCAGAACCAGTGTAAGAATAAGCAAAGTTTCTAGGTTAGAATTTATGACAGTGTAACACACGTAGAAGCATGATATACATGTAGGGCAGAAAAAATCTTCATTTTTCATTTTACTCCTGTAGGTCCAGCAGAAAACACGTAAATGCGGAAAGTGAGAGCACTTGGGAAGATCAGCTACCATGAATAGCTAGAAGCAGAAAGTAGTGGTGAATGCTTTCTGTTGTATGATCTTCAGCAAGCTTTGAGCAGAATGGTGACTGCTGCTCTTCTCTCTTTACTCCTGGAGGCTTGGACAGACCTTTGACAGGATGTTGGGATTTCTGAAGGAGCCAATTGTCGTTACTGTGGAGATAAATATGAACATCATGGTGTTGACTCTGATGGGATTAATAAGCCGACTCTGGGGGCTTTCCTACCCACGGGCTGTAGTGTGAGTAGAATAGTTTATTTTCTACTTGAGTGGCACAGACTTTTGGTTTTTAAACATTTGTGAGCAAGATTCCAGGAGCAGAAGAGCAGAGCTTGCCTGATGTCAGTGATTGTGCTTCCCTCATAGAAACTCCCGAGGGGAAGGTAAAGGGGCAAAGCTGCTGCACTTCTTAGCTTCCCGCCAACAAATCAGTGTTTTCTTTCTTAGTATCCCTGTAGCCTCCGGGATACTTCCACTTAGATTTGATACATTTCTGCCTCTTGTGTTGCAGTTTTGATGAAGTTTATTATGGCCAGTTCGTTTCGCTCTACATGAAGAGGATCTTCTTTGTGGATGACAGTGGCCCACCTTTTGGCCATATGCTGCTAGCCTTGGGAGGTAGGGCTCTCCTGAAATTGAGAAGTGGCTGTTGCCTCTTGCTGTGGAAGAGAGAAGTGCTCATTAGAAATGAGTAGTCAGATCCTATTACTGGAGAAAAGCACAGGGCAGATGAGAGGTTCTGGTGTAGAAAGAATTAGGATTTCCCTTATTTAGTAACATGAGGGGGCTGTTGCATGAGTAGTGGGGAGGTGATGGAGCTGTGTTATCCAGTGCTTTGTAGGAAGAGAAAGGTAAATGAGAACTGATAATGACTAGAAATAGTAGGCAACAAGCAGATTGTCTGAGTTCCTTTCTGAAGCTGTGATGTGCACAACATAAAAGTGTCTGTATGGGAAAGAGAGATTAAATATACATTTAGCATTGTCACTGAGAAGCAGCTGTGCCCCATTTATGTTCTTTGTGCTTGCACATTATCAAGCACTACTGCAGGCATGACAGTACAAAGGAGGACCTTATGGGAAAAGGGGGCTTTCATGCATGGAAAAGCTATGTGTATGGGAAATGGTTCCCAATTTAGCAGTGGTTTTTATACTTGTTTTGAGGCTGGAAGTTCTGAATTGTTGCTTATGTTGTAGGTTACTTAGGAGGATTTGATGGCAACTTCTTATGGAACAGGATTGGAGCTGGTAAGAGCTGATTGTAACTGTCTCATTCTTCTGCAAAAATAAGCAGTATTTCAGCAGTTGACAGATGTCCTTTTGGCTGGTGGAAACAATGCTTTATCTGACACCTTCACTTCTCCTCTTAAATAAGACTTCTGCAGATCTCTAACAGAAGTTTAAGGAACTACGATTCTGTATCACAGATCTTTTAAATCAGTTAGAACAGTTAAGTACAAGACACAATAAATTAGTAAGAGTAGGAATTAGATTCAGCAACGTGCTGTAATCATAAGGAGTTCTGCACTGATCTGTCTTCTCTTCAATTAAGTTTCCAAATTGGTGCATCACTGTTGTCTCCTCCTTCAGAATACAGCATGAACGTTCCCGTTTGGTCCTTGCGACTCCTGCCAGCACTAGCTGGTGCTCTCTGTGTGCCTTTAGCATACCAGATTCTGGTAGAACTGCAGTTCTCCCACTGTGCTGCACTCGGAGCTGCTCTTCTGATTCTCTTAGGTAAGATTGTTCCCCTAGGCCTCATTCTTTATACAGGGGAGAAGGGTCCCTTTTCTCCTTGTGAATTTTTAGGGTGCCTGAACGGCATCATCTCCCCACAGAATGCTGTCAACACGTCAGAGCCTACTTTCAGCCCTGGCCTGGATCAGTTTTCTGCTGGTCCCCATGATCTTTACAGCTTTGCAGCAGGCTGCTGTTTGAGGCTAAAGCTTTATAAAGTTCATTATTAAGTGAAGTGGGCATAGCCTCACAAAAAACCCCAAACATTTCTTGCATCCAAGGAGACTTGTACTCTCTCTGAGTTTTGAAGGATGAGTTATAACATACAGGACAACCCTACTTAGAGTCAGAGCTCATCAAATTTCTTCATCACCAAACTGCAGCAAACCAGTCTGTGTCCTTAGCACCATGGTTTGACATTGTTCCGCTGTGTGTAACTCAGTTGCTTGTTTTTTTTCTCTTGAGGGTCTGCTGGCAGCTACCTGAAAGGGAAAGAGCCTCAACAGCCTTTTAACAGTTTGATAAGAGAAACCTTTCCTAGCTACTGGCTACTCTGATTCTGACTCAGGGAATGCTGCACAAAGCAGGTCCTTGCAGTTCCCTTTCTTTAAGATTTGTCATCATGCACATGGCCTGATGGGGTCACTGCCTGAACTCTCTTTGCCTTGAGAAACACCTCTCTGGATTTCCCAGCATTGATTTTCTTTGCCTTTGTAGGAAAGCAGAGCACCTTTATTTGCCTCCTGCCAGACTTTATGACTTGCTCACCTCTTTGTCCTTGGAAACAGTTATGGCTATGCACTTTGCTCCTGCTGGGAGGTTCTTGTCCCTTTAAACCCAACACCTCCCTGTTGCAGCCAGTAAAATCGAAAATGAATTATCTTAAAGGAAAATGAATTATCTTAAAGGTCCTTAAAGGAACAGGTCCTTGTCTTGGGTAATGATGTGATTATCTGAGGTATCACTTGCCTATAGATAAATTTCTCTAATTTTGTGTCTGTTTCTCTTTTTCAACAGAGAACTCTTTGATTACTCAGTCAAGGTTCATGCTCCTGGAATCAGTATTGATTTTTTTTATCCTACTTGCAGTTTTGGCCTATCTGAAGTTCTACAATTTACAAAAGCATAGGTAAAGCTGGATTGCCTCCCATCCTTTTGGATATTCTTGTGACCTATTTTTGTACAGCCTGTGTGGGTTTTTCTGTAAGTCACTTCACCATTCTGCAGCTCACTTCATCTGTCCGTAGAATCCTATGCTTTGACCTGTCATATGGCTTCCCCAGAAGCTTTCTCTTCTGAGCAATGTCAAGGATTGTTTTAAGTAGTAGCAAGGTTGGTTTTTATATTTTACAATCAAAAGAACTCCCTTGGATGTACTCCTTTGACCATACAGCTTTTTCTTAGAAGCTTTCCTTCTGTGCACAGAAACACTGATGATAACAGGTCACTGAATGCTCCTTTGTTACTGTTTACAGGCACTGAGTGTAGAGATCCTTGTCTCTCTTCTTGTAACTTCACATGTTCTCTGATCCTTGCAGAGGATAAAGTAATCTTCAGTAAAGTAAAATTATCTTTAAACTGAGCCCAGCAAGTGATGTAGTACATCTCTTTTATCTGTAGTATCAGACAGCAGGTAGTGTTCAGTTCTACTTCTTAGGATACAGAGAAATACATTTAAGAACACACTGTAGGTCAGGGCTGAGACCTGGTGGCATGGGAGGTTCAGAATGAGAATAAGGAGTAGAATAAAGAATAGTGGAGTCCTCAAGGTTGTTTTCAGGTTAAATTACCTGAATTCTGAGGATCCTGAAAAGGTGACCAGGTCTCACCATAACATCCTTTTCTTTGTCGTTTTATTTAAGTTTCTTCTCTGGAAGCTGGTGGTTTTGGCTCCTGTTGACTGGAGTAGCTTGTTCTTGTGCAGTTGGGTAAGTGATGACATATTACTTTGTTTTAGAAAGCTGACTGTCCTGCCTGCCATCGGAGGTATCAGTGGGCCTTTAGATTTTGAAGACTGATTCTTGGTGCCATTCTGGGCAGACCTCTCCATGACTTTTTGATTAGTTAGCTTGTTTCTGCAGTGAGATTGTCAGTTCATCAATTCACAGTGGGCAGTACCAGGCATTAGAGGGTACTGTCCTGGGAAGAACAAAACATGTTTCTCAGAGATGGTTTGTGTTATAAATCAGCATCTGCATTTCACCTCTCCCTCCTAGTTGCTTCAAGCTTCAGTAAGTCTGGATTTAGGGGCCCTGTGCTTTGTGATTTGCCACCTTGTCAGCAAGAAGGCTCTCTGTCACTGTGGTTATTTAATGTAATTGGCAAACAAATTATATTTTCTGCTGTCAAAGCCTTGAGGCTTATTTATGTTGTATGAAACTTGTCATGGATCTAAGTCCTTGGACTTTAATGCATCTTGCTGAAGAGAAAGTTTGAATGCTTATGTCTTATATTAGGTAATTATTAACTGTGTTCTTTTTTTATGCACTTTCTTGTCAGAGTGAAATATATGGGCCTCTTTACCTATATACTGCTGTTGACCATCGCAGGATTTCACTTCTGGCATGTGATAGGAGACCAGAACTTGTCAAATGTAGGTAGTGCAATATGAATATAGTACGTGTAACTTTTCAGGCCAGGAGACTTGCAAACCCCCAGAAAAGAGTGCTGTGTGTAGCTGGGGTTTGTACTGACATTCTTTAGCATAGTCTGCAAACCCTCTTGTCAGAGAGCAGTTTCCCTGCTCAGTTGCTGGGGAAGATAGAGTGAAGTTTAAGAAAAACATGTGTGTGACTGGCTTTCCTGCTCTTACCCATGTCTTGGTGATCTGTGGCTCAGCAGCTATGTTGTTTCACATGCATCCTGCTAGCTGCAGTTCAGATCCTGGGTGGTAGTTTATCACGCTGTCCACAAAGTTATGGCTGAGTAAGGGTGGTTGGAGGAACTTAAACGCACCAAGTGCACTGGTATTTTAATGTTTTTCATATCTGGAGCATGAAACCAGTGAGTTCTCTGTGTTGTTCTAGGTTTCCTTGATGTGCCATTTTCTAGCTAGGGGATTGGCCCTCATCATCATCCCAGTGGCAATGTATGTGTCCTTCTTCTATGTTCACTTGGCTTTGCTGTATCGATCTGGGCCTCACGACCAGATTATGACAAGTGCTTTCCAAGCCAGCTTGGAGGTAAAGAAAATGTGGTCATGAAACTCATGCATTAGGGGAGAAGAGGGGAAATCTGTCTTATGTTCACTATTAGAAGGTGTGCAGTCTTGTTCCTTTGACCTGTGTATTTGTTCCTTTTATGTCATTTAACTACTTTGCTGTTGTAGATGAAGCAATAATGACTGAAATTCTAATAACAGATGAAAAGCTTTTTCACAGTGAACCACAAACAGTATATTAACTCTTCTGTTAAAGATTTGTCCCCTCTTGTAGGAAACACCACAGTGGTAGATACAGTACTGAACTCTTGAGTGATGATGTATACTACAGGATGATAGTATGATTTTCTGCAGTAAAGTGCTTAGCCTATCTTTTAGAACAGCATGGCTTTAGGGATATTCCATAAGACTATGTAGTCTTTCAGGCATGGGTATATTTGCTGTCTGCTGAGTATGGTGCTGCAAGGCTTGATTTCTTATAGATACAGGCAAATGAGAAAGCACTGTACTAAGATATTGCTATGTTGAAGTGACAAGTGACTCTGTAGAATTTAAACAGCCTCTGGGTTGTTTCTTCTTTCCACTTACCATGTCATTATACTTCCCAGGGTGGGCTGGCTCGAATCACTCAGGGTCAGCCCTTAGAGGTGGCCTACGGCTCTCAGGTTACTCTGCGGAACGTGTTGGGCAAGCCCATGCAGTGTTGGCTCCATTCTCACACAAATACCTATCCCATCAGGTGAGGAATCAGGTTGGGTCTGTATTAGGGTGAAAGTTCTGGTTTTTCACCTGCCAGTCCAACTGTCTCAGTTGGGGTCCTAGCAATCTCTTCATTAATCCTTCAGAGCACACTGCAGATGCACAGATTCTCTGTGCTCTCTAGGAGCGGAGCCAGTGATCCTCTTAGGTTCTGATTTGTATTGCTATGACTCTCTTGAGCACAGAAATGTTCCATAACACACCTGTGAGGTGTTTTAACCTTCTGTACAGGTATGAGAATGGCCGAGGTAGTTCCCATCAACAGCAGGTGACCTGCTATCCCTTCAAGGATGTGAACAACTGGTGGATCATCAAAGATCCTGGAATGTGAGTATGCAAGAGATTTAAATGCCAGGCTGCTGTAAGCATAACTTCTCTATGCTTCCAACACCTAATGAGGGCATAACTTGGATTGGACATAGCTATTCTATGAGGCCATGTATGATCCTAAAGAAGTGATTTGAGCGCCAGAGTTGGTAAGGGAGGCTCTTTGCACACTCCTCCTCAGTATGCTAAAAGCATTATCGAGGACTCTGAAATTCTGTCTGAACTGCTTCTGCCAGAACATGGGCTGTGCTTTGCACAAGGGGGACTTTAAAGACTCACAAGACAAGTGGGAACTCTTCAGGTGCTTTCATGAGAGGGAAGTTCTGCCTTTTGAAGTGTGTGAGCCAGACACCAGAGTGCCTTGATGAGTTTTATCAAACTTGAATGAGTCTTAGAAGAGAGTAGACATCACTTTTGCAGAGTGAGTATTTCTTTGTATTTAAAGTATGGGATGAGCTGTAGAATCTGCCACGTTGGGAGGGATTCCAAGTGGGTGTCTGTGCCTAAGAGGCCTGGTCTGTGCTGAAGTGTTTTGCCATTAGAACCGTCAGTGAAGAGCAGGACTCTTTGCCAATAAAAGCCTGTGTGTGATATCATTTCATACTGATCAGAAAGTTGCTTTTTATGTTTTTTTATGTTGCTCTGGAAAAATGTATAAAGAGTCCTATCAGAAGGACTATTATAAGCTTTTATAAATCATAGTCACACTGGGAAAGTTTGTGCATGGTGCAAACCTATCAAGCAGGAACTCTACCAAAACCACAGAAACACAGTACATCTTACAATTCTTCAAACTCAAGACTCTTACAAGCCCTGGAGGATGTGGATTCCTTCTGTAGAATAGAATACAGTAAAATACAGGTAGCAGTTAACCATTCCCACTTGCCAAAGGAAGCTTAGACCTCTCTAGAAGCAAGAGTGTTCACTCTTCATGGTAGAGATAGCCATTAATCTTACAGTTCTGCCAGAAATTACATCAGTTGTAGTACAAACCTGTCAGACCTCACTGAAACACTTACTCATTTCACAGAAGCCACCAAACAGCTGCTTAGTGGTAATAATCTGAACTTGCTTCTGACTGACCCATATTCAGACTACTGAGCTAATGGCTGGGGTGGGTTTTTTTGCCCTTAACTCATCTTTGCTTTGATGAGCCTTGGTTCCATCTGTAAATTGCTTCAAATTCTCATCTTACTGCCCAAATGTCAGTCCCTGCCTGCAGCTTCTTGACCTAACAGTTTGGTCATGACAAGATTGCCTTATATCTAAGGAAGAATGTAACCACTTCCTCTTGGGTGTCACTCCACACAGGCAGCAGCTGGTGGTGAGTAACCCACCCCGTCCCGTAAGGCATGGACACATTGTGCAGCTGGTCCACGGCATCACAACTCGGTACCTCAACACGTAAGTCCTTCCGTCACCCGCTGCTGAGTCTGCTGGCTAATTCTGTTGCTTGTCTCTCAGAATAACTGTTCAGGGCTTGAAACAGCCTTGCATTCAGGTATATATAAACTGCCTGTTATTCGTGGATTATATATGCATTTGATATATATATATATATGCACACATTATATATATATAGGGGATAGGAGGGACCTCATGGTTAGCTGCATAAGCCATCCCTATAACCCAGAGAAAGGATGCTGTATGCTTATTTATTTTTTGCAGTTAATTTGGCAGTGAGATTTGATACCAATCACAAACTGTTCAGTGGCTGCTAGCTGCTTCTGGTCTGAGAGGGACTAGTCGTGGTTTCAGCCATGTTCACATTTCATGGTGGTTCTGCAGATTCCTGAATACATAGACCCCTTGGTGAGTCTTCATCCCTGCCCCTTCACTGCCTCTACTCCAAGCAGGTGCAGATACTTGGTATTTTGTGTGACTGTTAACCCAGAGTCGACTTCACTCACTTTGATGGAGGAGCCTCTTGTGTGAGGGATGTGCTCTGGAGGTGAGGAAGATGTGTTGGAGGATTCGGTGTGCTGTGGCTGATTGCCATGGCTTCTTGCCTGTTTTGTAAAGACTGCAGTATGAATTTGCCTCCTGACTGCTTCCTGAAGGGCGTCTGCCTATGCTTGAGTATCAGATTTGGAAGGGGGTTGGGTTCTGAGCTTGGCTCTTTATGAAGCCCCTTCCAAACTTAATTTGTTCATTACTGGAAACCTCAGTGAACAGCGTCTCTGTTTGCCACAATCAGTGCTTGTTTTTCAGCCTGGCATAGCAAGCATCTGTATTGGCTTCCTCTGGGCCTGTTCCTGGCAGCTCTTGGTAGTGGGGAGGGTTGTCCTTCAGAGAAAACAGCGCAATCTGTATAAATGTGTTACTTTTTGCTTTATTACTGAGTCTGGTCTAAGCCAATTCAGTATCTTTATGAGTTTGCTTTCTATATGAATTTGGAAAATGGTGTTGGAGGATCATGCTTTGCTTTTCCTCTAGGCATGATGTTGCTGCCCCTCTTAGCCCCCACTCCCAAGAAGTTTCCTGCTATATTGATTATAACATCTCCATGCCAGCACAGAACCTCTGGAGAGTGGTGAGTGGTCAAAGGGAAGGGAGGAGCTCATCATGTTGCAGCAGAAGCAGCTGATACAACATGACAACTGAAAGACATCTCTCTGTTGTAGGAAATTGTAAATCGGGAGTCTGACACAGACGTGTGGAAGACAATTCTGTCAGAAGTGAGGTTTGTTCATGTGAACACCTCTGCAGTGCTAAAGGCAAGTGGATTTGTGCTTATTTGTCTGCTCCATGCAGTTCTTGTAATGTCATAAACTACTCATCTCTCTGCTCCAAAATGCCCAAACCACTAAGACAAACAAGTAAATAAAAGGAAACAATAAACTTCCTCAGTGTGCTTGGCAGGGCTGTAAATGTACAGTCTTCTTTCACTTTCAGCTCAGTGGAGCATCTTTACCTGAGTGGGGATACCGGCAGCTGGAGGTGGTTGGTGAGAAGCTATCCAAAGGCTATCACCAGAGCATGGTGTGGAATGTGGAAGAGCACAGATATGGGAAAAGTACGTCTGAGCCATGTTCTCAAAGCAGATCTCTGTGAGTGAGGGATGCTTCATGTTGATGGGATGGTGGTATCGTGTGATAGAGCTCTGGCTCTGTCATGGTGTCAAGATCCCCTTAGAGGTCTCCTGCATTTGGACTATGTATTGGAGACAGGCTGCAGGGAGTGTGAGGAGCCAGGAGTATATCCTGTGTACTTGCTTCCCTTTATAGCTTTCTGTCTGTTAGTGGTTACTTCTGAGCTATGCTGTTTCCTTCCAGGCCTAGAGCAAAAAGAGAGGGAGGTGGAACTCCACTCTCCCACACAGATGGACATAAGTAAAAACCTCAGCTTCATGGCAAAGTTCACGGAATTGCAGGTGAGTGCCTTGTTATTCCCTTCATTTTGCCTTCTGCTGCAGGGCAGGAACCTGAGCATTTCTGCAGGCTCTGAGCCTGAGGATTCATTGTTTATTCCTTGCTGATAGAGTAGTTTGGCTTCCTCACTGGAAAAAAATATTTCAGACTGCACTTAGAAGGGCATTAGAGATTTATGCTATTCAGTAATGAATACCCAAGTGATTGTGTAAAAAAAGAAGGGGGAGGAAGGGCAGTTGGGCACCCAGAAGCTGCCTGAAACTGAACTGTAATGTGCTATATATGCAGTCAGTTGTGTTGGTGCCCTAACACTTTAGAAGTTCATTGATCCCTCAGCGCATTATATAAAAACAAAATAACCCCCCTGTATTGGTTAGTATCCAGTATGAGATATGCAAAATCCCACTCCCAGGTTAGGAACTTAGTACCTTACATCTGGAGCTGTTTACCCGTACCTGGTATCCCATTCATTGTTGCAATTCTAAAACCCTTCTGTTTGCTTTTTTTCCTAGTGGAAAATACTGACGTTAAAAAATGAAGAAACAGAGCATAAGTACAGTTCCTCTGCTCTTGACTGGATCACAATGGACACAAATATTGCCTACTGGCTCCACCCAACTTCTAGTGTAAGTATGAGAGGTAGAAGTAAATGAGTAAATAAGAGCCTGGTGAAGAAATCAGCCTTGGGTTCAGGTGTGAGCGCTGGGAGCGTGAGTGGAAGCAGGGCTGCAGTCCAGCCAAGAAACTGTGCCAGGATTAACTTGTCCTGTATTAAGAATATATTTTCCCTGAGGGTTGAGGTTGGTTTTGGCATGAGATCCAGCTTTGACAGTAGTTGCTTTTAATTAAATCATGTCGCCTTGGTTTTGGTAAAGCAAAACTGCAGTTTAATAGTTTCCATTATTGATTCCATTTAGGAGATGAGTTCATTTCCAATAGCATCTTTTAAATGCCTTACATTACAAAAGAGTCTTAAAGCAGTGAAGTTTATCAGCCAGCTTTGTTCCAGGAAAGATCAGGTTCCTAGCCATGCACATCCTGACATTTAATTTAGCAAGTAGATGTAGGTAATATTTAAAGTTACCTAAAAGAACTGCAGCATGTTCCTACTTCTAGTTTCTGTCCTTCAGGCCCAGATCCACCTCCTTGGGAATGTTGTCATCTGGGCTTCAGCTAATGTTGCTGCTCTGGTCTACATGTGTCTGTCTCTGTGGTACTTGATACGACGCAGGAGAAAGATCTACGACATCCCTGAAGGTCTGATTCCATTGTCTATGTAT
This sequence comes from Agapornis roseicollis, assembly GCA_002631895.1. Lineage (NCBI taxonomy): Eukaryota > Metazoa > Chordata > Aves > Psittaciformes > Psittacidae > Agapornis > Agapornis roseicollis. The sequence goes on along the minus strand of NDXB01003477.1, from coordinate 636,787 downwards.
GTGTCAAGGTTGGGCGGGGAGGGAGGGTTGTTGCTTATTCTGCTACACTCTTAATGGCCCCCAAAGCCATTTACAGGCATGTGCTTGGCTATCCCAGCACTCTTTCCTGCCTCCAACCCTGATACTTGTATTAGGAATACACAGACAGCTATGTAGCCCATGAAGAGGGTGATCATGGTTATCATATGATGACCATCACCTCATAAGACAATATAGTAGGCATCACAGTATTTGAGTCACTCCCTGGATGTAAGAAACATCCAGGCCTTTGCTTTGGAGTCTACTGAGCCCTTTCATGATGATTTAAAATAGGTAGATACTGGCTGTACGGGGAGGGGTTTATTCTAGATGTGTTTGTTCCTGCTGAGGTACCATCTTCTCTGCATGGCTGTGCAGTTTAATGCTCATCTTTCCAACAGCATGTTTTATTGTCATGTGGTGAAGCTGCTCCATGTGGGCACTAAACTTTCTTGATGGGTACTTATAATCCTGTGTGACAAAACATAATCATTTCCCTCAGCTGAATGTGGTTAAATTAAAGGTTGTATTAGCACAAACTATAGAGTGGGAGGAAAACAACAAACCATGACAACAGGCAACCTCTTAGAGACTTTATGTTTCCATGGACTGTGCTTTGAAATAACTCCTCTCTCCTGCAGATGCATGGCAGCTCTGGGTATCAGCTGGGGGGATCTGTGTTGGAGGCTGGGCTGTGAATTACTTGCCCTTCTTTGGGATGGAGAAAACACTTTTCCTGTACCACTACCTGCCTGCCCTCACATTCCAGATTCTCCTGATTCCCATCGTATTACAGCACATCAGTGATCATCTCTGCAGGTATTTGGTTTTAATAGATAGGTGGACAAGAGAAGAGAGACTGTCCTCTTCTCCCAGGTTGGCACCTTGGCAAGCTGCTGCAGGGAAAGCAGGGCTTTTTTCCAGCAGTGGCCATACTGCATTTGAAGAAGACAGGCCATGTGCAATCTTCCTTTTGGATGAAGTGTTTGACCAGCCTTGGTGTAACTGCTTTTTTCCCCTCCTCTCTCATCGCAGATCTGTGCTTCTCAAGAGCATGTTCACTGCATTGATCGTAGCCTGGTTCTCTTCAGTTTACTTTGTCTATTGCACATTCAGCCCTGTGACCTATGGGGAGCCCTCCTTATCTGTTACTGAACTGAAGGACTTGCGTTGGAAGGACAGCTGGAACATCCTGATCCGAAAACAGTGACAATTACCATCTCATTACAGGCAAAAAGAAACACCTTTTATGCAAAGCCAGGAATTTATTGTTAGTGTAACTGAAACCTTAACAGACTGATCAAATAACTGACAGTAGTCCAGCTCTAATTATTACAGGAAAAGAAAATAAAAGAACACTGTTACAGAAAAGTCTCAACAGTAATGTAGCTGTTACGAGCACAATTCCCAGTTCCTGCCCCCTTTACATTCACCCTTCCACTGCTCCTCCAGGTTGCTGAATTCAGTCAACAGCATCCCAGCTGCTTTGCAGGAAAGAGTGCGCTGCAAGGGTTTCTTCTTATCCTGGGAGTATAATGGTGATGGTGCCTTCCTTCTTGCACTACATTGCACTTAAGGCTATTTTACATGTTTCCTAGCACCTTGCTTTGCAATTCCATGTTACCAGTTACTATAAATGGCTTTTACTCTCCAACATATCAGATACCTTCCTCTGTTTTCTTCCTAAAAACTGGGGTTTTCCAGCTCTAAAGCTTACATGTTTTTAACCTTAAGTAGGTGGCCGTGCAGCCTCCAGCATCATCCCATGATGGTATTGCTCAACAATGCATTCTTTGCTTCCACTTCCAATGCTCTGCTATCATCCCTGTTTCATTACATTACAGCACTAAGCCAAGTTTATAAATAGTTCATTCTGCAGAGAGTAATGACTTGTTGCTATTATCTATGTATAATCATTTGGCATAACCATAATTTTTTATGAAGCTAAGCAAAACTAAAACAAACAGACATTATAAAAATTGCTGTTACAGATAAACAAGGTAAAACAAAGCTTCAGGCAGGCCAGGAAGTCAGCCAAAACCAGAAGAATCCTTTGGCCTTGTGGCATTCTCATGAAGCCTGTGGCCCATTACTATCAATGGCAGGATCATAGTTACTGGGCTACAGGTTTACACTTCAGTCTCATAGGAAGAGGAACTCAAGGTAGAGCTGATCATGCTGACAAGGAAACCTGCTCTAACTTGTACATGAGTTCAGGGTAAACCCATTTTAACTCAGCCCATGCCCTGGCCTGCACCAGCAGAGGAATTTAGAGTAGACTGTGCACGTGAAGGACTGGGATTGCTCAGTGGGGACACTGTAATAGCTCTGTACAGGTATCCAAAAAAGGGTTATAGTACCTACACCACATCCGATTCATTCTCTTCATGTGGTTGCAACAGCAGGATATGACAGGAGAGCTCAGAGCTGACCAAGAACAGCACTCCTAGCCTGACCAGGGTGCTCTTTACAGCATTCCTCACTGCTTTAACAAATGCTATTCAAGGCTGCTTTGAGCTCCCCCCGCCTTCAGAGGAAGGTATGATCAAACACCACAGTCATTCAGAGTAGGTTTTAGTGACTGTTTTGCTCCTGCTTCAGTCAGCCCTGACAGCTAATGCTTCAGTGCAGTAGCTCATACTCTAAGTCTGTCACCCTGAACTAAACAGCACCCAGCAGCAGTTAGAAGACCTTTGTCCTCAGCATTACAGAAGTGTACCTCTGAGCTGTGGGGATCACGAACAGACAACAGACCTTTACTGATTTCCAGTGTTGGAAAGACTGTAAGGGATGAAAGTGCAGAGCACACTTTGCTTTATTTATTGTCCTCCAAAGCGACAGAACTAACATGAACAACTCTGACTTAAGGGGAAAGAGAACTGCTCAGTTTAAGAGCATCTCCAGACATGTCCCTTTCTTGCTGCTGTACTGCAAGAAGCACAAATACCTTTTCTATAAAATGGTCATTTCTCATCACTGTTTATCTGCTCATCAGCCCAAGTCACACACCCCCATCCAACACAGACAGACCCTGGGTTTAGAAAAGTAGCCAATATGAAAAAGGTCCTCTTAATAATCTCCCTCCCCCCTTACTCCTCCTTAAAATGACACTGTAAGTCCAGACTCAAGAAGGGTATCACAAGGACACTTTCAAAGGCCCATCTTGTGCCTCATTTCATGTTGCTGCAGTATCACTTATCTGGGGTAAACAACAGGAACTGGGATGTCACTGTTTACTTCCAGTCTCTTGTCTGCTCTATTTAGCAAACCAGACATTCTTGAGTTTAAACTGAGCGCAAGGGAAAGGCTTTAACCCTGCTGGAGGGTAGAAGCATGTCCAGGCAGTTCTTTGTGCCATCAGAAGGAGGCTCCTGCAATTGCTTTCTCCCTTGCTGATCCTACCACCCAGCTCCAGAAGCTGATGGATTCCACCCAGCAGAATCTGCAACCAGCAGTACACAAATGCCCTAAAAGATGCTAATACTGACAAGGTCAGGTCTCCATTTCCATGAGCAACTCAATCCAGTTGGAGCTCACACATTCAGTTACTGTGGTAAAGACAACCATTTGGGTACAAAAAATAATCACACAGTGTAGCAAAGTTTGGGAGCTTAGAAAGGAATAAATTAGGAACCAGAATCACCCAGCTTGGGCCTGACCACTTGATGAACTGCAAGTTCCCATTTGTCCCAGACAGTCCCTGTTTCATCTCTACCTCAGGGGAGAGATTCCTCTATAGGTCAATCCTTCCATCCCCACAGGGTAAAAGGGAAGCTGGCCAGCAGGAAAGCAATGCCACAACCCAAGGTGCCAACAAGGTGGAGAAGAGAAAGCCTACACCTGCTTGTTAAAAATTAACAGGGTGTGAGCTAGTCTTGGCCAAGAGGCTGCTTTTTCTTTTGAGAAAACCAGGCAGATAAGGTAGATAATTTTCCCCTATGGAAGGCCACCATTAGGGAAATGGGGTCTCTTGCTAACCCCCAGCAGCACTTAATTTTCAGGGGAGCCTTCAGCATTAGATCTCATTTTGAAAACTCGGACAATGGCACTGCCTCCAACCAGGACATCAAGTAACATCAGTGATCCAGGCATGGCAGGGAGAAAAGGGAGAGGTTTTGGAGGGGAGAGAAGCTGCAGGCCAACCCTTTCCTCTCCCCTCTGTGAGGCCTTTCACACCTGTACCCCTGACACTGCCAGGATGATTTAAAGAGCACTTCACCAACCATTCTGTTGAAGTCCTTTCCCAAAGTTGCCTTCATCATTGGTCTGGCAAACCCTTCAGACACTGAGGGGTTAGTGTGGACGGCTGCTGGATTCCAGGTGGGAGCGCTTCCCGGCTGCAAGCACGCTGCTGCTCTCTGTTTGCTCTGGGAATGGGCGCTTGTAGGTCCGACCGTGTCCGTTCATCGCCCCTCGCTGCCACTTGCAGATGTCTCCATTGAGGATGTCTTGAATGTGCTGCACTATGAGGTTTATAGCAACTGCAGAGAGGAATGGGAAACAGCACATGTAGGCTTTCTTGGCTGAGCTATCTAGAAAATGTGGAGCATCCAGCCCTGTTCAGCTCAAGTTTTAACAAGCCCTTAAATAAAACACTATCAGCCCTCTGCAGCAAGTCAGACCTCAACAGAAACAACCAACTGCAAGACCAGTTTTAACACTGGTGTCCTGCTCTGCATCTGATAGCACATTGCTTTTTGCAGCCTTCATCAGAGGGGCTTGAGCAGCTCCCTCCCCTCCAGCAAAACACCTTTCCTTAGAAGCCTGCAAACAAGGCAGCTCTCCTCCCAACCCCAAAGGTGGGCTCCCCAGAGAAATCAGACAGAACCCAACTCCCTCTTACCCATGTTGTCAACTCCTCGGGGGATGATCACATCTGCATACTTCTTTGTCTGCAAAACACAGAGACTTTTAATGGGAAAAAGTCAGGTTTAGCCTAGGAAGAAGCTGCTACCCAACACCAAAAAGCTGGGGGCAAAGACGGGGAGGTTGCCATGTTCTGGGACTGCAAGGTAATGCTCTTGGTCATGGTACACACCTAAATGAATTGAGAAGTCATTCTGGATTGTTCTTACTGTGCCTCTGCAGTGAAGCAGCAGGGAGAAGCAGTAGCTCAAGCCTGGAGCACTTGCTTGTACACTGCTAAAGACTAAGCTGCCTTCAAACAGGTCATCTGCTTTGAGGCCAAGGTCTGTTTGCTAAGAGCTGGTTCTCATCAGCATTTCACAAGGCACTGCTAAATCTCTGCCACGCACCCAGGTATTCAACACGCATGTGAAAGTCTTTCCTGCCTCTGATGACATTGTATTGATCTCCACCAGCACTCTTTAACGGGCTGGCAAACTCAGCATTCCTAATGAGTGCTTTTACAGTCCCAGAATTACTCTGATCCAGAGCAAGAGCTGCCTGAGATTTCCATCGAGAGCTGCCTTTTCCATCTTACTTAATTCACAAACAGGATTTTGTTCTCAAAAGGCTTTGTTACAAGTTAGTTTGTGCAATGTGAGCACCTAAACTGGCCCCACATTGTATGGCATAGCAAGCAGATGCTATAAGGGGTCTGCCCCAGGTATTCACAGTGTTCCCTGTTGAGAGAGGGCCTGTAGGGAACCAAGCTCCTCTTTCTTCCTGCAAGACTAAAGAATAAATGCAGAGTGGGAGCGTTTCAGTCAGAGGGACCCATGTGCTAAAATTGCCTCCTGGGGTTCCCCCATGGTGCTTTGCAAGCAGAATGGACCAACCACTTCAGCTCCTTAAACAAGCAGCTTGTAATGGTCAGACAGATGAGGTAGAGGGGAGAGTGTGAGACGGGTGAAGTATGAACACCAAAAGCCACCCCTGCTGCATCTACAGCGCAGCTCATCCCCAACTGACCCTGTTCCTTCTCTCCCCCAACCCCCCCCCCCCCCCCCCCCCCCCCCCCCCCCCCCACCCCCCCCCA
>NDXB01003477.1:578925-630756 GCA_002631895.1 Agapornis roseicollis | reverse complement strand
CCCTTTCCCCTCCCCCCCCCCCCCCCCCCCCCCCCCATCAAAGGAGTGAAGCACTCAGTACCGGTAAGCAGAACTCCTCAAAGGCAGGCTTGACAAAGGTGGTGTACTGAGTGAGGATCTGCTCCAGGTCCCTCCCACGTTTCATATCACGCAGAACTGGGGTGGAAAGGTAAAACCATCAGTCTCACCACAAGGGATAAAGCACATAAGGTACTGCTGCCTGTGCCGGCAGAGCATTACCTCTGCGGGACAGCCGGACATCGGAATCCGTGTCAACAAAGAGCCGGAGGTGAAACATGTCCCGAATGTCTTGATTGTAGAAAACCAGGATCCCCTCAAAGAGCACGACGTCGGCGGGATAGACCACTGTTGTCTCTGCCTGCCTGCAGGGAGAAACCCCCAGTGCGGGCTGGCATCGGGCTTCACACCATGGCTGGCTTCACCCTCGCAAACACCACCCCTGCACAACCCTCAAACCTACCTCGAATGTGTCACAAAGTCGTAGGTTGGCACCTCCACTGTTTTGCCCTCAACAATGTTTTTCAGGGTTGTATGCATCAAGTCGTTGTCAAAAGCATCTGCAAGAGGAAGGTTTAAAGAGGAACAGCCGCAGATGCTGCTGCATCAAATGTCCTGCTCAGGTTGTGTAGACCCGAAGGAAAACCTGTGTCCAGTGATCCACCAGGAAAAGAGGAACTTACAGCTTACTCTTTCCTACCAGCAGCAATCTCCCTGCCCAAGTGATAACTGCTGCACTTGGTTACAGAGATAAGGGAGCCACAACTTGCCCCTGCTTAGCCACTACAGCACAGTGAAATGAGGAGCCCAGAAGCAAAGCTGCTAATTCATTGTGTAATTTCCCCAGACCGCTTGGTAGCGGTGTGATTCACACACAAGGGTGGGTGTGCGACGCTTTGAACCTGTTGGCTAAGAGTAATTTAGAAAACCTCAGGCATCTTTCAGGCTTTCATTATCCACCCTGGTGAGCCTATAGCAGGCACCAGGGCAGACCGCGCTCGTGTTTGCAAGCCGTACCACCACCCTGAGCAAGAGGAGCAGTTGTTTATGGGGACAAGAAGTATCCGGACAGGGTTTATCAGAGCCTCTAAGAGCCGGGAATGAGGAGACAGCGCCGGGATGCTGCCCAGCATCACACCAGCAGCCGGCGGCAGCAGCGGGGCTGGCTGAGCGGTAACAGCGCGCCCATGGCGCACGGCTGATGTCAGCCCAGGCGGGGCGCGGGGCTCGGCTCACCCGGGTGGTCGAAGTTGTACTGGCCCTTGAGCGCCTTGCCCTGCTGCTCGGCCGTCAGCACCTTGTAGAAGCTGTCCTGGCTCAGGATGAGCACCTTGCGCTGCCGCTGGTCCACCTCCTTCTGCCCCAGCAGCTCCATGATCTTCTCGCACACTGTGGACTGAGCGCAGCGGGGTCAGGGGGGCCCGGCCGCGGCACCCCCGGCACCCCCGCAGCCGGTGCCGCTGCCGGCTCTCACCTTGCCGCTGGCGGTGCCGCCGCTGACGCCGATGAGGAAGGGCCTGGGCCGCGGCCGGTCCGGATCGGGGCCGCCGGCGGACGCCATAGCGAGGCTGCGGGGGTGCCGCGGGGCATCATGGGGTTTGTAGTCCGGGTGGGGGCGTGGTCACCGAGGGGGCGGGGCCACGAGCGTGGGGGTGGCCACGGGGACGGGAGGGAGCGATGGGGAAGCCGCGTTCTAGAGCCCCGTGTACCTGGGCACGGCCCTGGAGCGCTGCCTGCGATGGGCACCCCCTGCCAGCGCCTCAGCACCCTCACAGGGGAGCTTCTGCCTTGTATCCATCCTGAACCTCCCCTGTTTCAGTCTGAACCCACCGCCCCTTGTCCTGTCACTGCAGTCCCTAATGCAGAGCCCCTCCCCAGCATCCCTATAGGCCCCCTTCAGACACTGGAAGGCTGCGCTGAGGTCTCCACGCAGTTTCTCTTCTCCAGTCTAACGCCCCAATGTTCTCAGCCTGGCTCCACACGGGAGCTGCTCCAGCCCCTGAGCATCCTCGTGCCCTCCTCCGGCCTTGCTCCAGCAGCTCCGTGTCCTTGTGTTGAGGACACAGAACTGCACCCAGCGCAGGGACCTGATCTCCAAGCTCTTTTCCACCCTATTCGATCCCATGGCTCCGTGTACCCCCCTCAGCCATTAACATTTAACCCCCCCCGTCTGTAACCGCCCTCCCCCCCCCCTTCCGATCCCGAGCTCTCGAGGCTCCCCCGTCCCCTCCCTCGGTGCCAGCCCGGGCGCGGCCCCGGCGAGCAGTGGTCAATGATTAAACCGGCCCGGCCCGGCCCGGCCGCGCTCCCGCCGCCTCTGCGGGGCCCTGCGGGGCGCGGGGACCGCGGCGGGGCCGGGACCGAGCGGACTCAGGTGGGACCCGAGGCGCGGGGCCAGGACCGGGGAGGGGGAAGAGCACGAAGTGGGAAAGGGGAGGGGAGAGGGATCCGCTCATCCGCTCCCGCAGCCCGGCCTGACCCGGGAGGGGGACACATCCGGATGCGCAGGGCCGGGGCCGAGCCCGTCTCACCCCTCCCGTCCCCGCAGGCCATGGAGAACGAGGCGCCCGTCGGGTCCCGGGGAGCGGAGCGGGGCGGCGGCAGCGCCGGTCCCTGCTGGGAGTCCCCCGGGGCCGGGCCCGTGGTGGTGGCGGCGGCAGCGACCAACGCGGCCTTCGAGGAGGACCCCCCGCCCTACTCCCCCCCGGACCCCAAGAGCGCGCACCTCCTGTACCCGCCGTTCCCGGCGCGGCAAGGCCCGGTTCTGTACCCGCCGGGGCCATTCCCACCCCAGGGCCTCCCGCCCCGCACCCCCGTACGTACCCGCCCGCCCCGCTCCGAGCGGGGTCNGACAACTTAGGCCCCCCCCCCCCCCCCCCCCCCGCACACGGGGCTCGGGCAGCTCTAACGCCCTGCCCCGTGTCACAGCATGAGCAGGCACCGAGCACCGCGGGGCCCTCGGCCACCGACCACCGGCAGCCGCTCCCCAAGGACTACCTGGTGGAGTCGGTGCTGGTGACCGTGTTCTGCTGCCTCCTCACCGGGCTCGTTGCCCTCATCTACTCCCACGAGGTAAGGATGGTGCGGACCCCATGAGCACCAAACCCCGCTCCTGGTGCTGGGGGCCTCTTCTCACCTCTCCCCTTCTCGCCCTGTGCCAGACCCGGGCTGCGCTCGGCCGCGGGGACATGGCCCAGGCGTACACGGCATCCAGAAAGGCCCAATCCCTGGTCCTCTTCAGCCTCCTCTTCGGGTTGTTCGCCTCCATCAGCTGGGTCATCTACGTCCTGGTGGCCCTGTACTTATAACGGTGACCCCAGGTCCCAGGGACATGGCCTCCCATGGGGCATGGCCACAGCCCCAGTGCAGCATCACCAGGGCTGCCATGGGATAGGGGTGACCACGAGGTGTTACCGGGGCCGAGCAGCCGCCCTGGAGCCGCGCGTGCCTTTGCCTGCCCGCTCTCAGCCCCGCACGCCAAGGCACGGGCAGGAGGGATCCAGACCGGAGCAGTGCCGGTGCCGTGTCCTGCGGGAGCCGGCACTGAGCAAGCAGCCGTGTGGGAACAGCAGCACCGGGTGCAGGACGAGGCTCTGCTGCGGGATGTGGGATCCCGTCACCACGGAGCATCTCGGAGGCGCCAAGCAGGACCTGGTGCAGAGGAAGCGTCCGGTAGGACTGGGTCTGGAGATGGAGCCCATGGCCAAAGGGTGACAGAGAAGCCAAAGCGCACGTGTGAGAACCCTCCCCAGTAATGATCAGTGTGAGAGGAGACTGAATCACATCATTTAGCTGCTGCGGTGATTTTGCACACAAGTAAACCACACACAAGTGAATCACACAAATAAATCACACACAAATCACACACAGAGGCTGCATCGCCACCTTCCTGCTGCTTCCTGACTGAAATAAAGCACGGCTGTAGCCAAAGCTGCTGTTTTCTCTGCAAGGACCTTCCCCTCCATCCCATGGCTTTTGTCCGCCACCAAATCCGGGGTAAATTCTCCTGCAATGGGTTAAATCCGGGGTAAATTCTCCTGCAATGGGTTAAATCCGGGGTAAATTCTCCTGCAATGGGTTAAATCCGGGTTTCCTCCAGAAGCAGGACCCAGGCATGGGGAGCTCACCTGGGGCTGTGCTGGGGCTGCAGTGGCCCCAGGCCTGAGGGTGCCACTCGCAGGGAAGGGCAAGGGGAGGACGAGCTCCAAAGGCTGCTCCGATGAGCTGAGCCGAGCAGGGCTTGTGCGTGTCCTGCCCCAGAGATGTGACAGGCCCCAGGGTCCCATCCAGCTTTGCCGCCCTGGTGGGACACAGCACCATGGTCCAGGGGGGTGATGAGGGGTCAGTGTCTGCGCATCCTCCTGGCAGTGATTTCCAGAGGGATCCTGAACCCTGCCCAGGGCTGGAATAGCGCTGGATGGCACCCGGACACCGCAGGGGTTATTTATAGCCCCTGGTGCCAGCACATGGCTGCTGCATGGGCCGGGCATGCACTGCCCCGTGTGTGTCCTGGGGAGATGGACACAAGGGACACCGGTGCCTGCAGGAAGGTGACAGGAGCAGAGATTCCCCTCCCAGGGGTGAGGCAGGCACTGGGGCAAGGCCGCCCCTTAGGAGGTAGGGAAGAGATTTATGGGGGAAAGAGAAAAGGGACAAATGCAGAGGAAAAGCCCGAGGGGCACACGAGAAAACACGAGGCCACACCAGCGCCAGGAGTGGATTCGATTGTCACTTTAATCCACAGACTGCTGCATGCGCTGCAAACAGGATGGGTTTGTTACCGGTGTTTATTTGTCTTGAATATAAAAGTTACAGGTCTGAAATGTCTGCAGGAAGATGCCACCATCAGGACTGGGTTAGTGGTACATACACAATACAACCGACGGGCTGCGGGTGGGAGCGGGGCAGGGGGCTGCTGATGGGGGCTTCACTCCCCCTGCTCCCTGCCCAGTGCGGGGAGGGGACCGAGACCCCCTTTCTCCCCCCTAAAAAGAGAGGCGATGCCCTCGAGGATGTTGCTTCCAAGACACAAACACGCTCATGGCCAAGCAAAGGGCTCTGCTCTGCGCTCCCCGGGTGCTGCTCCTGCAGAGGGGAGCTCTGGGCGAGGAAACCCTTCCTTAGGGCCCCTGTGAGCCTGAGGTCGGGGGGACAATGGCAAAGGGGAGAAAGGGGATGGAAAGCTGGGGGGAAAGGGGCTCAGCCCCATGGTGCAGCTGAGCTGGTGGAAGGCAGGGAGTGAGCCCCCCCATTGGTGGTACGAGAGCGATGGGGCTGTGGCTTTAGTGCCACCACCACACACAGCACCCCCAGAAACAGGCTCTGTCACAGCACAGGGGCCCGGGGAGGTGCTTGGTGCCGGCCGGCGCAGCCTGCACCAGACACGGGCTCTATTTGCCTTGTCAGGGCCGTGTGGGGTTGGCTTTAAAACCTGATTGATAAAGGCAAGCACCTGGGGATTGCAAAGCCTCGGCTGGACGCAAACGGCTCCGGTGCCCTCAGTGCCATGGACTGAACCATTCCGATGTGTTCTGGCTCAGTTGTCACGTTTCAGCGCAGGAACATCCCCGCTCCTCCTGTTCTGGGGATGCGCAGCCGGAGCTGGCGCTGGACCTCACGCTCTCCTCACCTAGAAGATGCTCCCACAGGCAAATGGGAGTCTCGCTGTGCCTTGGCATTCGGCTGCTGGAAAATAATGGGGCTGGTGCAATGCCATGGACAGGGCAATGCTGCAGTCGGTCCAGGCAGAGCTGCCGTCCAGCTGAGGCTTTGCAATCTGCAGAAGGAAGTGCTTGCACCTCTGGTTCACCCAGAATAACCAAGAGACTTCAGCAAACACAGGGCTGCTGTTGAGAAGTAAGGATGCTGAGAAGNGCAGAAGGAAGTGCTTGCACCTCTGGTTCACCCAGAATAACCAAGAGACTTCAGCAAACACAGGGCTGAGAAGCACCCATCCAATGCTCTGTGAAACACCCATCCGATGCTCTGTGAAACACCCATCCCATGCTCTGTGAAACACCCATCCAATGCTCTGTGAAACACCCATCCAATGCTCTGTGAAACACCCATCCGATGCTCTGTGAAACACCCATCCAATGCTCTGTGAAACACCCATCCAATGCTCTGTGAAACACCCCATCGCGAGCTGCTGCCCTGGAGCTACAGGCTTTTAAGACCAAACTAAAAACCAGGCAACACAATGCTAAGAAAGACTTCACAAGGCTGCTAAAACCTCCAGGGTACAGCGAAATCCAGCAACCACGCTGTAAACCATGGGGTGAGGAGAGAGGAGGGGTGTGAAATGGCCTGACTGGGGCGGATAACCTGGGGGGGGACATAGAGAGGGGACAGAGGGGCTGAATAAGGCACACCAAACAGATTGGGGTTAATGCTGCGTGTGTGGCAAATGAGATGCCCCCTCCCCCCCCTTTGCTCTTCCATGCTGGGCTGGGGGTGATGGGGACCTGCTGGGGCTCTTGCCAAAGCACTGAGAACAAAGCAGAGCACCAAGGGCCGGAAACACATTTGGCAACAGTGAGAGGAGAGGAGCTGGGTGCAGGGGACGGGGCTCAGCCAGGCACAGGGCTCCTTCCCATTTGCATTCCCAACCCCAGAACCATCCCGCCTGCCCCGATGCCTGGCTCCTGCACCCACCCCGAGCCTCCTTTCTTGCAGCACTTGGAACAACATTGTCACTGGTGGGGAGGGAGTTTTATACATACTGGTTTGCGCTTCTTTTTCCTATAAACTCGTCGGTATTCAGACATGCATCCAAAAGAAAAATCCCCCGAGGATTCTAAACACTAATATTTACAGTCTGGTATTCTACAGCATTTACTGTGCAAAAGCTAGTACCATCGCTAGAAGATCCGGGTCCACGGCGGAGTGAACCGCAGTACCTCGGGTAGTCCGTGTTTCCAGGGTTCCGAGGGGTCACCATTGCTTAAATAACGAGATCTGAGAGGAGGAGGGGGATACGATGGCTGGAGATGGGCCATTCTCAGTGCCTCTTCCCTATCTACGACCGGTGCCTTCCTCCCATGAAGAAGGCGCCAGAGACCTGGGGTAAACCATAGACCCCTGTAAACACAAGCAGCTCTCTGAAAGCAGAGCTCCTCTGGCAGGCAGCGGGAGCCTCTTCCATCCTCATCTCCTATGGACGAACACGTTTCAAGGTGGTGGTGTTGCGGGGGAGACTCAAACCCTCACTTTCCATCGCTGCTGACACCACTCCGGAGACAAGTCTGTGGGTGCTGAGCTCTTGCCAACCCTCCTTTGTGGACGAAAACAAAAACCTGGGTATGCCTGGACTCCATCGGCCAACGAACCAGTAACACATCCGCATGGGACCCTCCTTCCACAAAGCTCTCTCCCCGGGTTTAAAGCTGATCCATGGCACAGAGGGACGGGAGGAGGAGGAGGAGGAGGAAGAGGGTGAGTGCAGCGAGCACCGGCTGATCTCTGCCCTGCGCGGCCCACGGCGCGCCCCGGTCACCTCTTGCCTGCTGCGAGCGCCCGACGTTCACCCCCCCCGGCGGGGAGGGAGGGTGCAGCATCCAGGAACAGGTACAAACATTGAACTCCAGTCTCACAGCTGCCCCCGGGGCGCCTGCGGAGCAATTCTCCTCGCTCGCACCACTCCTCCTCCTAGGTTTTCTCTTCCCGGTCTGTTTTCCGCCTCGTGATGTTCCGAGGTTTGATTTTGAGGGACAGTTCCCACAGGGCCTCCTCAGCCAAGTGGTCGCTGAAGTCATTGAAGAAGGACACGATGTCGTCGTTTCTTTTGATGTCGTAATGGCTGGAAAACCACAGAGGAGGGATGCAGTTAAACAAGGGGATGCCCAGGGGCATCTCCGAGCTTCAGGGTACCCTCACCCTGCCCTAGGGCCATCCAGCACTGTGTGCTCAGTACACAGGGCTCAGGCCAGAAGTGACACCAAACAAGGGAAGAACCATCATGCCCATTGCTGAATGGAGGGAAAATCAGGCCCCATCACACTGAAATGAGCAGGCAGATCTGCTGCCTCTGCTGCGAGACAGCACCGGGGAAAACCCTCCATGACCTAGAGAACACAGGGATCAGCAACCTCAAGGAAAAGCTGGTGTCTGGATGAGTAGTGGGAAAACTGCATTGGATCTCAAAACTAATACAGGAAAAATGTCTTCATGACCTTTAGTCATATTTAACCCAGAGAGGAAGGAGGCCGTGACCAAAGCCCTGTCTTTCCCAAGTCTCCTTACACCTCCATCACAACGCTTTGGTTTCAGGTTCCCTTCCCCTTGCACAGTGGCTCCCATGCCCTTGCCCCAGTCCCTACCATGGTGCCTTCAAAGCCAGTTCTGACCCCCCTGCTGCGGCACTTACACTTGTTGGAAGCACCTCATGCTGTCCAGGATGTTAAACTGCTGCCAGCGCTTGGAAAAGTTCACTTTGCTGTCAATGTAATCAGGGTTTCCCAGATGAACAAAGGTCAGGTCCTGCAGAATCAGGCCTCTGAAAGAGAGAAAGGGGCAGCAGGCCAGGGAGTAGGCAAACAAATAGAGAGGTTAGTCACACAGGGGCAGGACGCCAGCCAAAAGGCAGCCAGATGCAATCTAACAGCCTCCCGCTGCTGCCACCATCAGCACAGCAACTCTGAACCAGAGGGAAATGGTCCCTAGCAGCAGATCCAAAGGTGTTCAGGTGCAAGGTGCCCACCACACACAGCTGAGGGACCTTCAGGGCACTCACAGTCATGCTAAGGGTGCTGAAGTTGTTCTTTCAGTCCCCATGAGGGGAAGACCCAGCTGGAAGAAGGCTGCAATGGGAAGTTCCTGCCAGGGGCTAAATCTTCCCTCCAGTTTTAGGCAAGAGGGGTCTGTGCTCCCTTCCTCCTCCCCTACTCTGCTAAGTCTCTGCAGGGTCCTGCTGAGGTCCCAGCCACATGAGATGCTGTGCACCTGTTCAACCTCTTCCCACAGAACATTTTCCATGGAAGAAAGCACGCCCAGGAGAAGTTTTACTTCTTTACCAGATTTACTTTACTTTACCAAATCTGTTATCTAGATCAGAAGGCTCTTACAGAGAAGTGCAATGGCTTCAACTTTTTATCTAGAAACAGCATAAAGCAGCATGTTTGACAAGGCAGATTCCTCATTTACCAGCTCTTGAAGTCAGCAGAACCAGAGCTGCTGCAGAACCTGGTACCTGCTGTGGGAAGTTGTGGGATCCATTGCAACTCCTGATAAAAATCTACCTTTCTGCACAAAGATCTTCAAAGAAAATGCATTTAAAAAGCACCACCTAAAGATCCAGGCACTCGATCCTTCCTGTGCCACAGTCAATTCACAAAAAGATAGCTGCCAGCCTGCCTTCCTATGCTACAGGACAATTGCTCCAGAGAGGGCCTGCGGGTTGATGCGGTACACTGCCATCTTATTGTAGATGAAGGGCAAAAGGCAAGGGCTGAGCTGAGCAGGAGCTGCTGAGAAATCCTTGAAGGAACTAATTTAACAGACAGAAGTAATAGCAAAGAGAAGAAGAAAGTCCCAACTCACAGGTAAGGTATGCAGGGAGGCTCCACATCAGCCAGAGCTGCTCGGTAGGCGCGGAAGGACGAGGAGCTGTCAATCAGTGTGCAGTACTCAGCCAGGCCCTGCAGGACACAAAGCCCACAGTGACACCACTACTGTAAGCCCATTTTCCTTGTAAGCTCTCCCCAGAGCACCAGGAAGCTCATGCCATCCTGCAAACACCTCCAACTGATTTACCCAGCCTGACCCCGAGTATGCACAGACAGAGCCTCACTGCCTTCAACCTCACCAAGCCTTCAATTTGCAGGTAGAAGGAGGCTGTTCTCATCCAGCCACACTTCAGGCTCCCACCACATGGCATTATACCCACTGGACAGCAGTTATCCACCATCCCTCCACCCCCTGTTGATGCTGAGCTGTTAAATCTACCCAGCTGTTACGTGCTGTAAGCACAGCTCTTTTCCCCCCTGGAGATAACAGCCCTCACTATTCCCCACCTCTGAGGTTTGCTTCTGCCACTCCAGCCTTCGGATAGGTGCAGAATCCAGTGCAGAAAGAATGGCCAGATAGGAATTAAAATTATTCAGCTTTCTTAAGTGCTGTGAAGAGGGAGAATATTCCAGTTACTCTAGAGATCTGAAAGGCTTCTAGCATCAAGCAGCCTTACCAGCCCCAAGCTCCCACTCCCCCGCTCCTTTAAGAAGCAATGTGTGTGATTCACAGCAAGAAGCGAGCTGATACCTTCATAATCTTTATAAATTTAAGGAGTAGCCTCTCTCGGTCTTGGGCTTTCTCTTGTAGCATAATTATTGACCGGACCCTGGAAGAACAGACAGAAAAGAACAGATAAATCCACATAAACAGATCTCAGATTTCTTCTTGTTTCATTTCATAAAGCCTGGTAACTGATAAGCATGGGCCAAGCATACAAAAAAGTTCATGGCACCTCCAATTTAAATGGAGCACTCTACTCACAACAAAGAGAATACTTTTAAGGATGACCACAATAACCCTCCACTGAGCACACTTACTTACAAGTGGTACTGACAATAATTCCTCTGTGTTATACTGCCCTCCACAATCCTCCTGATTTTCTTTCTTGTGTGCTCTTGGGTCTTTGTTGAGTGCCCCAAATCTATTTCTCGGCCAAAATGCATCTTATCCCAGTGGTAATAAGGGAACCCAACTCTTCAAGGAGTATTTTGAGTATTTATAGGGCCCTGGGGGTTAAGCACAGTTCGGTGCCACAGTTGTTCTGAGCTCCTTACCAGTAGGACATGTTATTAAAGTGCTCTGTGAACTGTGTGAGGTTGGGGCTCTTCTCTTCATTCTGCTCCTTTGCCCAAAGCAAAACTTCTGGGATCTGCCGAGGAAGAAGAGAAGGGTGGGAAAATACCACACATTAAAATGGGATTTCTGCCTTGAGATTCCCAGTCGCAGTCTGTGTTCACAGCCACTTGCTGACACAAGTCCAGCTGTCGCTACAACCCAACAAGTGTGCTTGGGGAACAGGCAGGGAATACAGAGACTGCAGAGGGTACATGTCTACATCCCTCCCACCACCCTTACCCCATCCTCAGCTCTGTACCTCGATTTTGTAGAAAAGCTCAGCATCTAGGAGGGTCAGCTGCTCGGCTATTTCATGACTGTGGAAATCATGCAGGGTCCCAGGCCTGTAGGAAACAAGGATGAAGTATAAAGGCTCAGAAAATGGGACCCGTTTTCTTCTCTTTCTTGTATTTTGGACTGTGAAAACTTCTGTGTCCACAGGAAAAGGGATGCCCTGTCTCTCAAAGAACCAAGACACGGTCACGTGCATCCTTGCTCACCTGGCTGCCACCCCACGGGCTGCAAGAGGTTTGATGGAATTGGTGTAGCTCAACATTTTCTTCTGATCCACTTTATCCAGGATGTTTTTGCGCAGCACTCTGGCAAGGCTCAGCTCCCCATTGCACACCAGCCTGAAGACCAGGTCCATCAGCAGCTTGAGGATTTCTTCTGTCAATTCCACTAAGCTGAGAGAAAGATGGAAAACCCAGGTAAGACATCAGAGCTACAGTGTTTGTACTGAGTCTTGTCGCTCTTTCCTACAAGCAGAACTGACTGAAATTCCTCCTCTTCCCAGCTCTTCCAGAGATTCCCCTTTTATTGGTTATTTTAAAACTGATCCGTTTAGAACACAATGAGAACCTGCTCTTCCAACAAGAGGGTTCAGCACTGGAAGCGTCTCAGTGGTCAGGGTAGGGGATTTCAGCTGCCACTAGAGATGAGGTTTAAAACCACATATTGGTAACTGTCAGATGTCTGTGTTGGTACTGACCCCACATCTCCCTCCCCGAAACAAAGAAGGCAACTCACCACAGCTCATCCACCACTCGCACCAGCACGAAGAAGGTGTTCTTACTGACTCGCTTCTTAAACGTGTCTGGGAAGTGGCAAAACTTCTCATATGTTGGTTGCAAATTAAAGAATCAACTTAACGTGGTGAGACCAGCATCAGTGCAGGGAACAGCTGCCTTGAGGGGCATCACAATAGCACTGTTCTGTCTTGACTGAAACTGGTGCTCACTTTCCAGAAGACAAGGGACACTGATGTGGCTATAACTGAAGACGGTATTAAACTGCCTCCAGCTGCAGGTAGCAGGCACAGAACTGATGCTAGAAGAGCAGGTGTACCCTGAAACTGTTCTCTCTAAGGTGGAATGCAATAAGCAGCACTCCTCTACTGAGATCTCTCCCACTGGTCTGTGACATCTGGTCCCAACAGAGCTCAGATGTCACCTCTACCTTCCTTACCACCCAAACTGCTGCAAGCAGAATGATGCCAGGGGAGACAGCACAGGTTGAAAAAGCTTCTGCCAGATGGACAAAGGGAAGAAGGTTATCAGTAAATCAAGTATTGACAAGGTCCTGCAGCAATGCCCCAGACAGTATTTTCAGTGACAACTGCTCTGCAGTGAGGTTTGCTGTGTCCTTGGCTGTGCTGATCCGAGCAGGAGCACAGGGAGCAGCAGCTCTGCTGCAGATGGCAGTGATGAGCTGCAACACAGGACAGGGTGACCTCAGGCTCCCTTTGATGTGTGACAGGACCAAAGCCCACGAGGCTCTTACACTGCATGAACCAGACACTGACCTGCTCAGCTGACAGTGAAGGGAGCCACGGGAACAGAGCCGAGGTAAAGGAACTGCAGGCAGGGTGCTCAACAAGAAGCTTTCTCCATACTCAGCAAGAAACGCTAATGCTCACCCTGCCACGTAGGGGCCCTTGCCTTGTTAGCAGTTACAAGCTCAGTTCAGAACTAGAAGGCCAAGAGGACATTATCTTCTGTGCTGCATTTCTTGTAATAAGAGAGAGAATAGGTCTTAATTGTTCAGCCATCTCTAGTATGGAACTATACCTGCCCAAGCACACTATCCCCATGGCCTCTCTGGAAGGCAGGAAGCACCATGATCCCCATCCTACAAAAAAAGATGACCAAATTCCCAGTGATTACACAAAATCTGAGCTGCTCTTCTCCCCTGCCAGGGCCCTCAGGAGACTGCTCTCAAGGACCCTGTCTGGACCTGCCCAGCAGCACCTCCCATTGAAGGAAGTCCTGCCTGGGACACCTCCAGGGCAAGCATATTACTGACCACATCCTCAGCAGGCTTTTGACCAAAAAGCTTGCCACCATCTCCCTCCACAATGACTTCTCAGCTCTGACGCCTGGTGCAGGTGAACTGCCACTCATTTAAAAGGATATCTGTACTGCAGCTTCTTGATGAGCTCTTCAGGGGTAATAAATGTCCTGTATGTGGTCAGGAAAGCTTCACAGTACAGCACCAGATCTATAGAGAAAGACAAGAAAGCCTCAGTCAAACCTGCTTTCAGGAAAAGGAAGCCTCTTTTAGGGTTGAATCCAATCTTACAGGAAGGAGACACAGACACATTTTGACACAGACTTTACAGAAATGTTGTGCCGTTGTTTCTTACCAGCAGATGGACCCTACGGCACAAGAGCCGCACTGAAACTGTCCTGACCCCACCAGCCTCCTCCCATTCGCAGCACCCCGGGCTTGCTGCTTCACTTAGGTGACCACCAAAGGGGTCAGCGAAAACCACCTGCTTGTGGGACACGCACGTTCCTTAATGCTTCAAGTTAAAATGTGATTTAGACCTTGGGGATACTTTAAGGAGAAGATCTAATGGGCAGAGGTGGGGGCTTGTTCTCTGTCTTTACTGCTTACAAGGCCCTGCAGAAGGATATGGTCTCTCTTTCCTCCTGACCAGGAATGCACATCTTCGACATGATGATACAGTGCTGCAGACCCTCTGCTTGTGCTACGTTACAGGAAATTACTGGCTGGGTTTAAACCATGACACTGCCCCAGGATAGTCTAATACAACATTAATTTCAGCCAAAAGAAGACTAAATTACACTGCAAAAACTGATGTTACCAAGACCACAACCCTGCCACAACAGACACTGACACAGTGCATGCAGTCAACTTCTGTTTATTAATCTGCAGCATCAGGTGCTCCAGGCCCCTGAATCACAAACGTTTTGGCCATTGTCATAGGCACAAAGGATGTGATTTGAAAAAGCAGGAACTGCAAATGGGAAAGAAGACTTCAGATCAAGACTGCAGTACACTCTGTCCTGGGCAAGGCCTGGCCACTGTGTACAGCAGTGGTCAAAGTGGAAACTTATCATCCCCAGTATAAAACCCAGCAGCCTTGCAGGTAGCACATGCAGAGGGATGGCACTGCCCCAAGGGCACTGCAACCACTGGCACAGCACTGTTACTGCAGACAGGGAGAAAAGGCTGTGCCTGCCCAGGCTAGGCTGTGCAGGTAAAGCTTGTTTCAGCCAGGACAAGGGATCACCCCACACCCATGTGCTGTAACATCCATTCATTGCCATGGAGGGTGGGAAAGAGGAGGGCATGGTGTGATGGTTGTGCCTCTCTACCTGCAGTGTTTCTCTTGGCAGGAGCCTCATGGAGATGTTGCTTCCTCCTGCTCTTAAATCAGAAAGCTCTGCTGGCTTTTGGTTAGAGACAATCAGACATAAGCTCTAAAGCCTGAGGCTGGGTGGTCATGGCAGGCACGAGTCCCCAGCCTCATGCAGCTGTAATCCTGTGCTCACGGCAAGTGCGCGTGGCTGCGAGCACTTAAGTGACCAAGGATTTTATTCCTAAAGACCACAAGTCTCTCTTTATCCCTTATTGCATTTAGCTTCTTTAGAAAATTCGAATGGACAAGAAGCATCATGCAACAGGGCGTGGAGTTACATTTATTCTGGGTTCCCATCTGCCCAAAAGGCAACGTGAGGTAATACAGCTGGTCTGCTCTGGCACTTGAAGCTGCCAAGAAATTCATCTTTAAAGGAAAGCCTCTTAACTATACCCCTCTGTGCCGTTTGGCTGATTGATTTACAAGCCCTGAATTCCTCTCATTGTAAGCTTAATTCATTAACCCTCTCAGTCACCCAAACACTGGGTTAGCATAGCACGAATTCCTTCATGCTCCATTCAGCTCAGCGGCTTGGCAGAGCCTGTGGGGCCAAGCTCTGTGACTATTCTGAGCTCCCTCCACCCAGCCACTCTCCCTGTCCTTGTTCTCCTTGTTCTGGGGAGCAAGCAAGAATAAATCAGAGCTTCTCTATCCCAGCTGCAGCATTTTTATAAGGGGTATTCCCACCATCTCATTTAGACTGCTTTTAAAAGTACACCTATCTACTCTTCATGCAATCAATTGCTCCTCCTCTCTAGTATGTTCCTAACTTTGGTCCTTTCTGCTTGGATTCAATGGCTGATGTAAATAGGGAAAAATTGCCGTCTGGGGAAGGATTTTCTTGCTAGCTGAATGGTGCTGGTAAGTAATTGCAAGCACCTTATGCTTCAGTAAAGCCCCTGGCATTTAAAAATGCACATGAAAGATATCTCCCCTTTGGCTATCAGACCTCTGAAATACGAGCGCTGAGTGGTTCAGTGGGTTCCTTGCATCCCAGGAGATAAGGAGATCAATTCTGGTTAAGGCCATCAGCACAAATGTGTTTGGCAGGGTCAAAATCACTCTCTGGAAAGACTGCAAAGGCTCCCTTTGCCACAGGTCTTGGAAAGGAGCTGCTTTGTGAGGGTGGTGACTGGGTTTGGAGAGATAAAGAAGGGCTTTTACCATTCTAGAGTTAAGGGTTGCTAAACTCCCTTTTCTTCCCTCACATCTCCTTCCCTGTACTGTGGATTCCCTCTCTGAACTGGTCTAGGTGCCTATCAGCACGCAAGTGGTAGAGAGTGGGACTAGGACATGTTAAGTTGAAAATAAGGGGTGTCAGAAGACCAGCACCTGAACAGCTTACCCAGTGCCCATGGGTATTGAATTAGACCCAAACCAACATCCTTCTTTCCTACTTTGATATAACAGTCACTCCAGCATCTCCTACACCACCATTGCCCTGAAGTTCAAAGGGTAAGGAGCACTCTGAAAGCAGGATCCATGCCACAATAGGCTGGTCACATCTGCTCTTGGAGAAAACAGTGGCCTACCTTGGCAGCTATAGAGACACCAACACAACACTGTCACCAACTCCACTGGTTGCCTTGCCTTTGTGGATGTGGGCAAGGGCTACGAGGAGTTAATACCATCCCTGCTGCTAAATGGAACAGGCGCTTATCCAGCTTACCTCCATTTCACCAGAGATAAGCACATTCCTCCCTCCCCTAGCTCACAAACCCAGTCCCCTCCACCCTGGCCCAGCCATAGCATGACTGCACATGCTGCAGAAGACAAGCAGCATAAGGCCACACCAGGCTGTGCTCCTAAGCCCTGCTTTGGTGTACCCATTGTACCTTTCCTATCAGTCTCTGTTGCGTGCACCAACAAAATGTCTCCAGATCCACCACGAACATCTGGCCCATCATCTCCCTGCAATGAGAACAGGAACACGTTAGCTATGACCCGAGCTCTGGTTTACCATCTCTGGGGTTTAAGCTCAGCAACAACTGGCAGAGCACACAATGTTCCTGGCACTGCCTGCAGTGCAAGCTGGGGCATGGTCTTCAATGCTGGGCTAATCCTAGAATTTGAATAAAGCATTTGGTGTCCCTATATGAGGATCTGGGCTAATCCTCACTCAAGTCTCTCAAGGCCAGGCTGTGAAGCTCAGTGAAAGCTGAACCTTCTGTCCACAGAAGAGTGAACAGAAATATCCCAGACTCCCAAATGCTCCCAAAAGACCAGTAACGGAGCAGTAACACTGTGTGAACTGTCTCAAAGTGCAGGATCACCTACCCCAGAGGCTGTGGGGTGAGAGGTCATGCATTCAACTTTCATGCTCCTGGAACATCAAAACCTAGTGAGTTAATTCCCTAATCTGGAACTATTTGGCTGGAGGTCACCTGAAGTGATCCAATAACCAGGAGCAGAAAACAGCCCTGATAATGGCTTGACCCCTGCCTTTCTGCTCTCTAAAAGCATCTTTCTTCTAGCTACTGTAATTCACAACTAAAATATGCAAAACTGATCTATCCCTCAGCCAGCAGCTCCCACGCTGCAGGAAGCAGCTCGTGGTGGCAGTTCTATAGTGTTTCAAACATATAGACCATAAGGGAGAGAAAAAAGAAGGGCTGACAGACCTGCTAGCCCAAATGTTCACAATTCACTAATGTTTAGTTGTTTCTTTAAAGGAAATATTTCTGCAGAGGAGACTGGAGTTGAGCCTGGCTTCTCTGAGCAATGTCTGTCATTTTAATAGGTAAAATACAAACCCCTTTGGATTACAGCCAAAGAGCACCTATGTCTAAGATGTGATTTTTTCAGGTGACCCTCTGGCAAGATTCATGAAATACTACTTAAAGAATGAGTAATAGCTTCTCACTCTCTCCTGCACATCCTGGCTGACCAAAGAACACCCCTAAAGTGCCAGTAAATGATACATTCTCTCTGTTTTTCAGCCTAGCCCCCTGACAATCTGAAAGCTTCAAAAGCCTGCATATTCCCCTCTAGCTGCATGTCAAAGACAGCTTGGTCCAACAGCACAGTGAGCAAAGCTGTCTGGGAGTGCACCCAAGGCTAAAAACAAAGCCATTTCTCAAATACAGGAACAGTCACTTCAGCTGCTCTTCCACACCAGTAATATAACATCCTGCTCAGGAAATGTGCTAAACTTGCCTTCTTTCTGAAAGGCCAGCACCACAAACCTGCACCTGGATTTATTGTGCTCTGCCTCCCAGGTGCTTCATTTCAGGCTGGCACAGGCTGAAGAGGTGGGAAAGAGCAGACTGGGAAAAGGGCATGAGATGCATTGGTTTTTACGGAGACATCTCACATTTTGTTAAACTCCCATTCATTGCTGATGCTCCCTGCCTGCACCAGCATCTTATACTTTCACAACAGCTGCACACATAAAGCTGCATACCACTTCTGCCGTAACCTAGTTTTTCTTATCAAATAAAAGCTGATGCCTTGCTTGTGCTCACAGAGAATCAGGTTTCAATATAGCATAAACCAAAGAGTATGAAATCAAACCCTGAATGCACCTACCTCTTGCTTCAACGTTAGCCTAGCCATAATTTCACTGTGGTCGATAAGGGATAGCTCATCTACCTCTTCCTCCAACTGTGATGATTCCAAAGCATCTGGTGACTGCTGCTGCCTGTAAAAAAGAGGGGAAATATCCATCAGTGTCATTGCCCATCCAGGTGAAGAGATGCTGGGTCCACTCGAGCTCTCAGTGTACAATCCTTCATTAAATGACAGTAAGTACATAGACAGCCTGGAGGTAAACCTTCTGCAAACAGGCCCAAATTCCTAGCTCTAATTCTACTGCTTTGTGCATCTCTTGAAAAAGAGGAAGATGAACCTTTAGGACCTGACCACTTGTGTGCCTGTGCACTTCTGGCAGGCAAGATTTTACTATGCCCTGCATAAGTATACACTTCCATGTCTCCTTAATCCACCAGCTTTTTAGTGCACACAAATCTAAGCTCTTCCTTGAATGTATAGAGACTGAGCATATCCCATACATATAATCTTGGTCAGCTCTTGACCCATTGTGCTGCTACAAGGGGGAATGACAGGCTTTTCATAGGAGAATAAAGCAGAAAGCTCTGACCACTTTTTCGGGTACATCCACAACACTAATATTCCTACTTCCAGAGGCTGGTTCTTGTGCCTGGACATATGTTCTCTGTGCTGGTATTCCTAAACAACACAAAAGCATGCATGTTCTTTATAGCTTTCCCCAGGCACAGGCTAAAATCCTGTGCACCAGACTACTTTGAAGCAGACAGTGAGCTTTGCAGAGCACTCTTGTATTGTCTCCTTCACTGCAGGGATTAAAACCCCCAAACCAACTGCAGGAAAATGGGGGAGGGAAGTTGACTGTCACACACAAAACAATGCCATCCTCTATTTTTGCTTTAGAAATGCAATTGAAGAGCAATCTCAAGCAGCAGGGAAGCACTCCACTCCTCCTGAAGCCCATCTGTTACAGCCTGCACCTCTTCATTTACATAGACAAATGATAGCTAAGAGCATTAGAAGGGATATAAAGCCTCCTGCTTCGAGGCCCCAGCCAGCCTCTAACTAGCAGGGTTAGGAGGAAATTCCCCTCTGGAAGACTGTTTCCCAGCAGTGAGATAGACTTTTTTTTGCATGTTTCCCTGGAAGCAGAAGGGAGCAGCCAGTGTCAATGACAGCACTGCCAATTAGGTGGGCTTAGGAAGGCTAACACAGGCTGCATGAACCCCCACAGGCTCCCTGAGTTAAGTACCAACGTCTTGCCAGGATCCTCCTTCTTCAGCAGGATCCCACTGCTCACCACTGTGCAAACCCCCACGTGTGCTTAAGGTTTAGAGACAATTGAGGAGGTTGAGGGTGGAACAGGCAGCCCCAAGGACAGTTTGGTAAAGGGCAGGCCTAATGGGACACTGGTGACTCTGCACCCTTTGAGGCTGGGGAGCAGAAGTAGCAGGAGAGTCAAGCTCACCTTTCAGCACCATCTTTGCCTTCCTTCCCCATGGTACTGCTGTTTAAAGTGGAGTCTTTGGAGTGGCTGTCTTTGACAGAGGGAGATTCCTGCAGAGAGAAAGGAGGTTTTCATTATTACAGGAGGTCCTACACCCCAGCTAGCCTTGCATTTACCGTCTGCCTGCCTCTAAATGGCCCTTTACTGGAAATTCCTACAGAGCAGTTAAAAGACTGATGCAAGTTAATGCCAAATGCCAGGAAAACACAGAAGTTAATCAGAAAGGAAATTTGGGAGCATCTCTGGAGACTAGTGTAATTAGTACTGTTTGCTTTTAACATTGTGAAATGATGCTGAAAGTTACAACACAAGTCAGCTGTTGTCTTGGATTTTAACCCCCTCACAACTATTTCTCCCCTCCAGTCCTTACTGTTGAAATACATTTGCTTTCTGCTTTAATAAGAATGGTTACAGCCAGCTCTAAGCCCTCCAGTTTCAGTTCTCCTCTTGATCTCAGCCCCCAAAACACCAACTGGCCTTAGGGGTTGGATGCACACTGCTGATCCCACCACCCTTCTCTTCCACCAGGAGAGCTTACGCAATGATGCAACGTTTCCACTTCACAATTCATGGCTGTGGAAATGAGACTAATGGAAAAAAGCAGAACCAGCTGAACCTGCAGCACAGAACAGCAGGTAGAGAGCTCAAAGCAAAGATACAGCATTTTAAATTAGCCATTTATTAAGGAGACAAACAGCCATGAACGACAAATGGGAATATTAATCTAACAGTGCTGGAGTTCAGAATTATTTAATATCATGCAGACTGAGACTTGGAAATTCAACCTATTGAACAGACAGGATTGAAACCATCTGCACACTATCCATTCAGCCTGGAAAACAACACTGGTGAGCTTCAGGTTCTTGGTGTCTGAAGAGGTTTTCCAGACTCTATCTGTAAAGCCCTTTGCTTCAAAGTTGAGAACCAGATCACAGCTGCCCAAAAGGATGGGCCTGCCTGGATGTGTCTCTTGAAGGGAAATGATGGGAGCGCTATCTCCTGGCATATTTAACATCAGCATGGATAAAGGTCTTGGAGACATCCTGTAGATGTGCCTTCCAAGATGAGGGCAGGCAAAAGGATCGCCACAGATCTCTGCTGCTGTTTCCTATGACCCAACAGGAAGAGGGTACCTCCCTGCAGTGGAAAACGCCCTGTCTCCTCTAGGAAATAGCTAAGATACAAGGCTTGAGCAAAGGAAGAAACAGCGTGCCATTACAACGCTAAATCAATCACTTACTTTGTATCCAAACGGTGAAGGAAAAAAGAAATGACTTAGAGCTCAATGCTTTCTGTATTAAAATAGGGAAGCCAAAGCAGTTAGAAGAACAGAAACGGCCCCAGGGTGGTGTTGGTCAGGGAACCTCACGCAAGCAGCTTCAAACAGCCAAGAAAGTGCAAACCAAACAGCGTGGCAGGAGAAGCTGTCCCTATCTCCTGCCAGGGCTCACTGCGACCCCAAAAGCATCCCCTGCTCTGCACCGGGAGCAGGAGACCATCCAAGCCAGGAGTGGGCAAGCAGAGGGACCACCAGCAAGGGAGCCAGGGCAGCAGGATGGACACAGGAGCTCCACAGTGTGCAGAAGAGGCCGGTGCCAAGCGCGTCAGCCCCAGCGTGAACTCAGCATGCACCAGGCAGCCCCTTCCCGGGGTCCTCTCCAGGTTACTTACTCCTTCAGAGCGAGGGAGTTCCCCGTTGCTCTGGCCAGAGGAATACAGATTGACGTATTCACCCTCACCAGCCTCCTCACTGGCGTTTTCACTCTAAGGGAGACAGGATGAAAGGAAATACGTGATGGTGCTCCCCACCAGCACAATGTCAGTGAGAGAACGTGCCCACGGGCTGGGAGGAGAAGCATTCTCAGCAGCTGCTGTCACCTAACTGGGAGCCCTTCCTTTGGCTCAATGGCCAACAAAGTACAGCCAAGGCTGTACTTTACCAGGGGTTTTAAAGGACTATCCTGAAGGCTGCAGCAGGACAGTAGCAGGCACTGCTTTGCAAGAGCTGCCGTGGACTCCATGCGAGACTGCAAAGGTGTAATATGCACGTGCAGATTTCAGAAGCTGAGCATCCAGAGCTTGACACCCAAGTGCCCATCCTGCCCGAACTGTGGTCCTGCTGCTAACTGCAGATCAGCCCTGCAGCCTGGAGGGTATCAAATATACCTCTCAGACTGTGATGCAAACACAAACTAAGGCCATCACACCAAGCTAAACCAAACTTGAGGGTTTCTGGGCTGTAACAAGGACCCAACACGAGGAAGATCAACTGCAAGGTCAGGTTCAAGGTGTAAAACTTGATCATTTACCCTGCAACCAGTGTTCCTCTTCCAGACATCATGAACAGGCAGCACTACCATGCACTGTGCTGATAGGAATCAACTTGAGGCTTTGCAGCAAACAAAAGAGGAGCTGCTTGAGAACTGGGTGTTTAAAAGAGTAGCTGTAATAGACAAACCTGCTCACTGATCTGCAAGACTGATCTGGGACCTCAAACCAGTAGTGCTGTATCAGTGTGGGAACAGCGTTAGCCTAACTTTATCATGTGATGCTTTGCATCAACGTGCATTGCCACCAAGCACACAGATAAGGCTGCTGGGAACTGGGGAAGAGCAGGAGCCTGGAGAGAGCAACAGGTTTATGCCCAGGAGGGTCAGAGCTGGACTGGACCCGCTGCTCCTGGGGCTCACCAGTGACTTAGGAGGGAGCAGCAATCACCCTGCAGAAACTGCAGGATGTGAACCACCTTCAGGAGGTTTAGAAACAACCGATCTCACAAAACACTCCTTTGCCTTCCTCAGCTTTGTATTACAATTGCAGGAAGCTACAGCCACTTCTCCTCTCCCCTTCACCAGCATTTGACGTTTTGTGTTTCCTACACATGTGCTAACGTTTTCTCAGACCTGCTGACGCTGTCCATTTGTTCCAGCCACCGTTTTTATATGAAATTACCTCTCTACAAGTCACACACACATTTGCACACCGGGCTAGATCACATTTAGCATCTATTAATACAAGAGACATTTTCTTTTAACAAACAAATAAATGCGGCCTTGCGTTAAGATGCATTAGCTCTATGGATAGTCTCACCGAAGGCGTCTGGAGAGAATCAGTGAAAGAGGTTTCAGAAGGAAGGCAGACAGGAGCATTCCCGTTAAAGCTGCTCTCCTGAGAAGAGGAGTTTGGCACATCCACAGTGCTGGGAGACTGGCTGGCTGCGGCGGGCACCGCTAGGTAGGAGCTCTGAGATGGGTGGACGGGAGGAAAAGGTGGGGTGGAGCAGGAGGAGGAGGTAGAAGAGAGGAAAGGAGGTATGGAGACTTGGTTGTGAGGCACAAAGTCCTGGGAGTAGGACCTAAACACAGATTTGTACTATGGGATGCAGAGACGTACAACACAAAAACAAGGAAGATGGGGAAAGGAAAGAGACAGACAAAAGAAAAAGTAATTAGATTGGCAGCAGCAGCAGTAGCAGTGACAGCACAAGGCACAACCCCAACAGAGGCAGCTCTATTTTATCACCCACACACTACAGCAGGAATTGCTACCTGGGACATGTCAGCCAGTTCTTTTCCAGAGGCTTGCTCCTGCACAAGCAGCAGCTCAGCTGCTCACCTCACAGACAGGAAAGGGGCAGCAGGGTGTTTACCTGCAGGTATCCAGCCTTTGCTAGGCAGGGTTTGAAAGCCTGGCTATCTCAGTCCTTTAATGACAGCGACCCTGAAAATCACTTGAGTGGATGCGAAGGCAGGCAGAAACCAGGGCTGTGAGCATGCTGGAAATATCTAGATAGAGAAAAGCACTCCGAGTGCTTACTGCTTCTCTGGGATTTTCCACAGGAGCCAAATTTAAGACGCCTTTTGCTCCAGCCCTGTAATTTAACAGCTACTGTGTCAAGCCTGTTCCAGAACACACAGCTCCCAGGTAGGAGTGGCTGGATGCAGTCTTTCAAGTTACACTGAAGGATAAAGGAGCTTACGGCTGCTACTCCTTCCCATTTGAGCAACACGGGGAGCAGAAATGGTAATTGCCCTCAGGAGCCATGAATTCCTTATCAAACTGATCCTTTAACACAGTGCCTCAAAAAGTCAGCTGAAGAGATGAAAAGAGATCATCTGCGTAAAGCTTTATTTCACTATCTCTCCTAATCATCAGATTACTGCTCAGATAATATTAAACAGGGTGCAGTGGGAATATACTGTGCCAAGAAAAACAAGAGCAACCCTCTGTCTTTTAACATCTGGTGCTAGTAAGATTTACCATCAGGGTTAAGTACAAAACAAAGCTGACACCCAGCAAAAACCAAGAGAGACAATAATGCTAAACCTGCTGGTGAGGAGTTTATTTAGAAACCTGCAGAGCTCAGGCACTGGTGAGACCTGTGTTGTAGCCAAGTGGACCAAAGGAAGAGCCACATCATCCAAAACAAAACCCACGCTGAAATGGAGCTGTGACAATTGCTCCTTTGCATGGATGGTGTATTATAGAGCTCTCCAGAAGCAGAGACACAACTGGCTCAAACCAGGCTGAAAAGTGACACCATTGTGATGTAAAAAGGAGAAGGGACAACAAAGGCAGGAGTCAAGAGAATTCAGGCTACATTTACCCAGGAGAGTTGAGCCTGTGACAAAAAGCAAAGCTTAGTCTGTCACCTGAGCCCTGGCAGCAGCCTCCAGTCCAGCAGTGGTATTTTTGTTTCTACCTAGGAAAGACATGAGCTTAAAAATCTAAACTGAGAACAGCCTCAGGCCAGAA
This sequence comes from Agapornis roseicollis, assembly GCA_002631895.1. NCBI lineage: Eukaryota > Metazoa > Chordata > Aves > Psittaciformes > Psittacidae > Agapornis > Agapornis roseicollis. The sequence goes on along the minus strand of NDXB01003477.1, from coordinate 606,460 downwards.
ACCTGGGAAAAAAAAGCTTCTCCACTACAAAGGAAAGGAAACATAAAGGTCAATGGCTACACTTTACCTTCCACCACCTTAATCCTCAGTGGGTGCCCTCCGCTGTGCGTGGAGTCCTGCAGTGCTCTGGGTGTATTCTGCGGACCCGAACAAATTGCAGGCCATAATACAGAGCAGCAGAGGGAGATGCTTTGGAAAGAGAGCTTAAAAGACCACTGGAAAATAATTAAAATGCAAATCCCTACCACATGCCTGTGGGTAAAAGGAGACTGGCTCCAGGACAGGCTCCTCTCTCTTCCTGCCTGCTTCTTTCCGGATGAGCTGCCCTGGCTCCAGGGACACCGTCAGCTTTTGGTGCTGCCTCAGTAACAATGACAAGTCTAATCTCTGTATTTACTTTCTGCCCAGATAAATGCTCTACATTTATTCATTTTCACTTGCATGGCATAAACCACTAAATCCCTCGTAAGAACCCAGGCTCATGACATCACCTTGGCTCAGCAGATCCATTGTGCCCATCTCCCTGGTATTTCATGATCTCACTGGCTCTAATATGCCAATTATTGCCCCAAGTCCCAGGCTAGATCCCCCCCCACAAAAGAAAAGAACAGGGGCAAAGTTGATGGAGAATGTATATCCCACCAACCAGTGCTGCAACGGTTCAAGAAGGCACTCAACAAAGTGCTGTCCTGATAACGAGATCCTCTGATCCAGTAAAGCAAATAATTTGTTCAAACAGAACCTATGTGCCAGCTCCCCTGGAGCTGCTGTCCGCTTCACTTTGTAGTTGATGGCCATCTCCAACCTAGAAGTCCTAAGGTTTTTTGTCTCTGACCTGTCGAACCCAAGAGAAGAAGCCAGGCTTTTGGAAAGCAGTGGTGGAGCTCAAAGAGGGCAGGAGAGAAAGGAAATCACTGTCCTCAGTCAAGTCACTCTGGGACAGGCAGCACCCTGCGAAGCTGTCACGCTATGTGATGGAGCTGGCAGGGTTAGTTCAGGCCAAACACTGGCCGCGAGGCTCAGCAGCTGAACTGCTGCTTGGTACACTGCCTGCAGGCTGAGCTAGCTGCTCAGGGACAGGAATTACTGCTGTGGGGCAGGAAAAAAATCACACAGCTTCTGCCTTGCACAGTTTCAGGGACATTAATCCCAATTTAAAGGCAATTCAGACCCAAATATAACATAACATTGCATAAATCTTAGAAGTCTGACTGTGGATCCGTTACTCCTGACAATCACTATACATTGATTTCTCCTTGGTCCCATCAATACACCTTTTGAAACAGTCTCTTGGCACAGGAAGTGTTGAAAATGCTGCTTTAAGGCCCAGGTGCCCAGGAAAATGCATCCATCTTCATTATGTGATCCGTGAACAATCATTTAAGGACGCAGACATGCTCTCAGCATGCTGTTAACAAAGGGAACAGAGCAGAGAAGCCTTTGGTGCGCTGGCATTAATTAGCCAGGCTGCTCTCCGACTTCCAATCCTGTTGTAAAGTTGCATCTTGTGGAAAGCAAGCCAGGGAGCCCCCGCCTTCCTTTGGAGCCTGCAAGCAGCTCTGGAATTCCAGCTATGCAGCCGTGCTGGGACAAGAGCCAAGAATGAAGCATACTTTTAGAGGGGGAAAAAAACCACCCTGTGGTGGAGATGATGTCCATATGGCACCCATTCCTGCTGCTCCCCAGTCAGGCCCTGCCCAGCCCAGCCAGCAGCTGCAGCAGGAATTGTGGCAACAGCATCCATGGCGTTTGGGTGTTGGAAGCCCTGTCATCCTTTCAAAGACATACCTTTTTGGGGAGAGGACAGTCCATTCAACAGAAATGTCACAAGCAAACAAGTTGTCCTGTAGTCTGACCCCCAAGAAATCACAGGCAAGAGTTTATCCTGGAAACAGATCAGTGCTTGTTTTAATCTGCTTCTTAGAAGTTTCTTTCAGGGTCAGTAAGACCTCAGTTATGGCTGTGCTGACACAACCTCCCACCCCTTGGCTTTACTTTAAATGAAGTACTTCAAGATAATCTCTGGGAAAGCTAGAAAGAAGGATGCATGCAGATCCCGTGAGAAAAGATGCTTTCCTCTATCCAAACTCCAGCCATGCTGCCAGGCTCCCATCACAAGACCAGAAGATGGTCTGCCAGCATGAGTGAACCTGCAAACGGCCAACACAATGAGAAGAGTTCCCTCTCCTCTCACCAGTAAAGTGGACCTTAGAAACACCTATCTGCCACTTGGGAAGTACTTCCACAAAGCAGGGAAGCAACCTCATCTCCTGGGAACAGCAGGAAGCCAACATGGGCAGCCCTGAATGTTTACCGCCCACTGTGACACACAGAGGTCTCCAGAGATGGCCTCTTTCAATTCCCTGCCTTTGATTTTTTGCAATGGTCAATACTTTAGAAGAGCTTTCCATCATTAGCAGCAGTGTTACAGCATGTCCCTAAGGTCAATGACATTATGACCGTTTATTTGGATTAGATGGCAAGAGATAAGCACTCTAATAGAAAACTTACTTCAAGAGTGACACTGCTCTACATCCACTAGGCATGGCTGAGCACAAGTAACAGGGTGTTTCTATAAAGGGAGCCACTGGTTCTGTGTTACAGCAGCCTCCATCCTAAATTCAAAGTTGAATTCAATTACATGGCTGACAGAACATCCGCAGCATCAGCAGACACAGTCTTTACCTTTTAAGCACAACCTTCTCACTTACCCTATGGAATTCTTCTGCCAAATTAATCTGTGATCCTGTCAGGCACTCCCAGATCAGGTAAAGCACCAGAATTCCACAATATGAAGCTATCAGAGGAAAGGATCAATCTTTTAGATCTCCCCTGCTAATGCTATTGAAAGAATGACGTGGGCAACATGCCAGAACTGGATGCTCAGATTCTAACAGTACAGAACTATGTTCACAAACTACTGGGTGTTGTACAAAGCCGTTACACCCTGAGAATATAACTGCATAGACAACTATTGGAAAAGACTTCCTATCTCATGACACAATGCTGGACTTCCAGGTACTTTTGCTAATGAGGAAGGAAATGCTCCTGCAATGAATGGCTGGAAACACAAGCTGCCAACAGAATGGCTTCAAGCACTGCCACAGGAAAAGCAGCAACTCCTCATGCTTGAATGTTTCTCAGCAAAGCCTCTGACCCGGCTGCACAGCTGACCTCCCTGCTTTTAAGCAATGGTTAGCATAAGCAGATGGATGGATGGGGCTTACTGTTCCCTCGGGAAAGGGTCTCCTGGCTTCTGCCCAAGAAAACACAAAATCCAAACTTCTCCTTAAGTGGGAGGGATTCTTGAACATCTTTGCAACAAATCAAATAAGGGGGCAGCAGGGGAAGAAAACATTTGTAAGATATATTAACATATGTAGCAGCTATTATTAACCGTGCTATCACACATCTCTCTGTTGGAACTATCAGGAGAATTCCATCTGATCACACCTACAGCGTCAACTCTTATTCAGCCTGTAGACAATACCACCATAGCTAGCAAGCAGATCTTTAAAAGGCAGAGCCTGGAGACAAAGACAAGACTCCTAAAAACTCAGTCACATAAAAAACTTGGGGTGTGTGGCCTATGAAGTCAATAGAGGGCTGGTTAAAGACCTACACAGAGCCATAGTGCTCCAACTGCAAGAAAACATAAACCACTGGAGGAAGTGGTTTTCAGAAGCAGGAATTGGTGATCCAGCACACAACAGCACTATTAATACCATTACACAGCCCTGCCGTGGGCAGTGGAAGTGAACACAGAAGGAGCACTAAACAGGAAAGGCAAAACAATATCTAGGACTCAGAGGATGGTTAAATGGATGCAAATCTCTCCCTCCCCCTCAAATTAAGGAGCCAAAACCTACTTATGAGAGAAATGAATGAACACTCTTATGATTTCCCAGTACTGGTTTGACCAAGGCTCCCACCATCAGACCACCATATGAATCAAACCAGCTCAGTCTCTGGTGGGGGCCAGAACTGTGGCATGTGCTGCAGGCTGGAAGTGAGCTACAGGAACATGAGCAAGGCAGGGAAAACATGTGAAGCACATGTCTGTATCGTGTGCATCTTTAAGCACTTATCTGATCCTCCTTTTCCTGAACATACGTTAGCACACAGACAAGAAAGAGAAACAGTTGCTGTGAATTTTCTGTGAGCTTACTCAATTTGCTCAGGAATGGTGGGAACAAGCGAGAACAGAAGCGCTTGAACTGGAGCTTTCATAAGGAAATCACTCGCGCCTTCTGCTGGAATCCTGACAGCCAATTTGGTTTCTGGAAAATTACTGGAAATGTTTCTTAATTAAAAAGAAAACATAAGAAAAACCAACATTTTGAGAAAGTTATTTCTCCATAGTGGAGGATGCAGCCAAATTTCCACTAATGGCATGTACATGCCTTGGAGAAACAAGTGTGTTCCTTGTTTCAGAGAGGAAAAGCTTCCTAGCTGTAACTGAATGCAAGGCCTTCTGCAGTGTTTGGTGGAAAATATGTGGATGGATAGCAACTGAGCTTGTAACAGGCCTGATCTCCCCTGTCCGTGCAGAGCTCCCCAGCTGTCAGGAAGTAATGAGATTCCAAGATCTGCCATTCAGATACCTGCCCACCCATTTCCAGTCAAACAGCACATGGAGCTAATGAACCAAAGGACAGTATCTCTGTCTTCTGAGAAGGAGGGAGGGAAGTGATCAGCTAGAGAAAAACTACTGCCAACAATCAATCACTGAGGAGGATCATTTCTTACTGCGTACCTCCTTTCCCAATGTTTAGCAACTGAAAGTACTTTCAAGAGATGGGAATCCCTAGACTTATTCCTGACAGTACAATCCAGTTGTCCCCCCAACGTTGGATTTAACATCTTAGCTGTGCATGGGATGGGGAATGATGCTGCAGCTTCTTAAATATCAGCCCACACTACAAGTAGGACCCTTGCTGGCACAGAGGCCAGACGCGAATCAGACTCGGTTAAAAGCAAGCTCAACTTGCCAAACCTATGAGGTTTGATCCAGTTGCTCAAGCTCTGCCTCTCTCCAGTAAAAGCTATTACCCCTGACACAATTTCCTGCAAAGAAGGGAAAAGCGCTATTAGTGGGTTGAGAGAGCAGTGGTGGCTTCTGGACTGCAGCAGTGCCTGCAGCGCTGATCACAAAGAAAAGAGTCAGGGGTCTAGGAAAGAAATTCATACATTAAAAGAGTAAAGATGCTCTGAGCAACTTAACCTCTTTTCTGATTCAAAACACCACCTAAAAATAGTCTTTTTAAGCCCTGTAAATCAGTAGTAAGGCATTAGTCCTTCACCTAGCGTACTGAGCTAATGGGCTAACATGCAAAACACGGTATAGTTTCAGCTTTGCTGCTGCCTGCACATGAACAGATGGGTACAGGGACAGGTTTTCTCCCTGGGATTGCCTCCTGCTGTCCACGCCAGTCTGCAGGGAAGGAAAAAAGCACAGGGCACTTCCTGAAAATTGGCTATGCTTGGCAAACCTGCAATGCTCTGCTTGCCTTGGGTCAATGGACAGCCATTTCATTTATCAGTTCTGACTTCCTGGTATTGATCTAAGGAGGTTTTGCTTCCTGTATAGAATGGATAACTACTTATGTAGGAGACATACAATTTTAAGAGATTCAATAATCACCGCTGATATCTGGGTGTGCAAAAGGCCAGCCCTCAGCTGGCTGGTATCTGAAAGGTATGCTCTCCCCAGCATTAACTCCCTTGCTGGCGTTGGTGCAAAGCTGATGCTTAACTTTAAGCAGGTTTATTGTTCCCCACAGTGCTCACTTGAGCGGCCTTTCTCTGGTGACATGAGAATAAGAGGACCAGAGCAATTTGCTTAAATTAAAGCGTTACCGGTGCAGCTTGTGGCATCCCTCATGTGAAACCACACACTCCTTCCAGTCAATGCTCAGGAGCAGGTTGCAAGAGGGGCTCTGGCCCTTCTTAGTGCTGAAAAGCAGGGTGTCGCCCTGGGAATGATCCAAACCTTGACAGCTGTTTCATATCTCTGTCTTATTAGGGATAAGGAAATGGGATAAACCATGGTTATGGTATTACATGGGTCAGCTATGATGCATGTAAGGACATTGGTATTTTGCAGCTCGGAGACAAAGAGACACTGTCATAGTGAAAATCTCATTTTTCCCTGTGAAAAAACAGACCAGCTACAGTCATGAGCAACTATGAGATTATCATAACTTAAAGGAATTAATGGAAAAATCACCATTTTAAATTCAGCTTATGTCCTTTATGCATTTGACGGTGCACTGTGTAATTGTTCTCATTGTTCCTCATTCTCCAGCCACTTATCTTCCCCTCACCAAATCCTTGTAAAAACAAGTAAGGATTTTTTAATGAAGTTTTATGATTTCATAAAGTAAGTCTATTCACAAAAATGCAGCCCAAAGCAAGATGAGAACCATTTAATCCAACCAGGACCCTTTTTAAATGGAAGTGCCTGCATATTTTGAGACCATTATAGTATCATATTCATAGCCCCTCAATCAAAACAAAAACAGTCAAGTGTTTTTACTTAGTCTTACAGTTGTGTGTTGCTTGCAAGGATCACTATCAAACAAGAGAGCTGTAAAAGTCAGAACTTCTGCATTACTTCAAATTTAGAACTGTTTACCACAGATTTATGCAAGCACTACCTTTCCACACCTCAGCCTTCTCATCTGTGCAGCAAAATGATGATACTGTCCTCTCTCACACAAATGGAAGCCAATAGCTTTAATTCCTTGCTTGTGAAGTAGCACTACTTGCAAAGTACTTGAATACTTTCTTCTTTGGACCAAAGATTATGGCTAATTTTTAGAGAATGAGTAAGTGTTGAAATGGGGAGACAGCAGTGGCACAGTGGGAGGATACCATTTTCAAACATTTAACATTAAACTAACTGAACACTTTCTGAATTTTCTCAAGTCTTGTCTGATAATTTCTGTTCCAGAAGAAGTCTAATTTAACTAAACATCCAGGTCACTGTTAAAAAATAGTCTATTCTCAGTTGTCATCACACAGCAATCAGAGCATAACCACATAGTTTTACATGCAAACGAGCCCCATACTGATGAGCTGGTGGAATCCCATGGCTAGATTTAATTTCATTATCTTAACACTTTGTTATGACTACCATTTAATTTAAGCAGCTAATCACAGATTTAAGCAATGCTCTAAGATTAGTTTTATTTTGATTTGAATCATTCTCAGCTCCTCCTGCCTTTTTCTCTTCAGACTGCTCACAGTGCTGTAGGACAGAAAGCCCTGCTCATCCAACAGCAAATCATACAAGGTTACTAAACTCGTCTGGGACCATGGAGATGTGAAGGGAAGCAGACAAGCAAGTATTAGATAAAAGATCTGGTAGAGGCCATTTTCTAGGAAAAACATTAAGGAGCTGCAGCCACTGTTCCATAAGTTTGACTAAATCCATGTATTCTGGGGACAGCATCTTGTTATTTCTCCGAAGGCCAGACTCACACAGCAGCCTTTAATCAACTCATCCACATCACTGACATTATGCAACTGAACAGAAAGACTTTGCAGCTCTGATGTGCAGCCTGGGGAACATGTAGGTCAAGGGAGTGTGCATGGCACACAGGCCAGCTCTCCTTTGTCAGTCCCTCACCACAAATGTCAACACTGCTGCTTATATAAAGCAAGCCACACCTCCCCTGTGCTTCATTTAGTAGGATTTAGGCAGTTTTTCTCACCTGGCTGACTGCTATATGAGTCCAACCCCCCCCAGAAGAACCTTTGGGTTTACCTGCAACCATGAGCGTAAGCAGAGTTTGCACAGAAGAGTTTCATCGACACAAAAACCACACACGTGTTAAAGAGCAGAGAGCGACTCACCGAATGCACAGGAAAGGAGCTGTGCCGGTTGAGAAAGGAGTTAGAGACTGACATAGTGAGGCCCTGAGTGGCACCGCTGTCCTCGGGGGTGAAGGGCACTTTAGTTTGCTGGACACAGTAGGAGACAGGAGAGAGAGAAGAGGCAGCATAGGAGGCCTGCTGAAGAGGGAGAAGAAAGCAAGAGACAGAAAACACAAAGAAAGAGAGCACAGAAAAGGCTATGAATAAAAGGATAAGAAATGCTAACTGCAAAACAATGCATATAATGGCATGCTAAACAAACAGCTATTCATACAGTTCATCAGTCAGACACACCAATATGCCTGCCTTGAGCTCAACAGGCATGGCAAAAATCACAGTTCAAATCTTCCTTGTTTCACAAATCCCTTAAAAATAACCTCCTGCCTCCCCCTTACAGTCCACCCACGGTCAACTGCTGCAGGAAGAGGCAACCTGCTCCTTGCTGCCCTGTCTATCCCACAGCTTGTGGGGCAGATGCCCATAGGAGGAACTGGCTTTTGCTTCTGCTAAGCAGCCGGTTCTTGCAGACTCCTTGCGGCAACCTGCCCACTGGGAACTTGGTCTCTCCAGTGTGAGCTATGGGCCCTCACTGCCCCTGCTGAGATACTGCTGAGAACAGTGATATCCTGCCATTTTTCAGTCCAATCCAAAATCAAATATCATCATTTGCACAAAGGAAGATAATACAGTGTAAGTAACAAATACTATTAAGGAATTTCTCCTGAATTCCACCATAGTAAGGAGTCTCAGGGAGGGTAAGGTGTATCTGAGCTTTCTCAGCTCTGACTTGTTGAATATAACCCGCAGTGTTTCATAAATAAGATGTGAAGCTCACATGACAGGACCCCCTAATTCTTATTTTATAAAGGAGTCCATCCAGCAAAACTTGCCTGCTGCTGGAGCAGCTGATGCCCATGTGATTTGTTATTTCAGAAACTCTCACGGAGCAGGAGCAGAGGAACAAGAGTCTGGTGGCTTTTACAGTGACTGCTGAATAAGCCATCATCTGCTTGCACCACTTTCTCAACAGAGAGATGAAGGTAAGGGTGGGAGGCTGTGCTTGAAGAAACCTTTGCTTCAGGGAACTGCAAGCAACACCCTGATGTTATCAGCTTGCAAAACTACAGGAATGCCTAGCAGGCAAACCAGTGACATCTTGGCTGCTCAGATAACAATTAAAGGGCAGCAAAGAAATGCTTTGCTTCAGCTGACAAATTCAGGAAAGGAGCACTTTTCCTTCAGCACAATGGCTACAGTAAATCTGTGTTGACAAACCCTCCCTCGTGACCATGTAGCCCAAATCACCCCTGGAAACTATCACTAGAGTGTAGCCACCTCTAGGAGAAGGTAGGGCAAAGGACTGCAAAGTGCAAGTGACAGTGCAAGGATCACTCTGATAAGGGAATCACAGACTCTGGAGAACTGCATGATCCTTTAGAGAGGAGTTCTGTAGACACTTTAATGTCCCTGCAAAGCAGATGGGACACAGGCATTCCAGGTCTCACTCCCCCCCCAACCAATAACGCATAATACTTGGTTTAGCTTAGCTGGAAATGTTAATTTATCTTCTTAGGACTCCTACCTGCATCACAGGAATGCAGTTATGCAAATCCCGAACTTAGAGTTCTCTGCTGATTTCCCACTTGATTAAAAAGCATCACCCTGGGACAGTCAAACTTTAACATAGAGAGCATGAAGAAATATTGCAACGGTAGCCCTCGTGATGGTAAGACCATGGCTCTGTTCCCACATTTCCTCCTGCTTTGTTAAAGCCATGGCCAACTTAAGTCAGCTGCATCAGCACCAAAATTGCCTTCTTTTTGATAGAAAATAGAGCAAATCAAATAATTAATCTAATCAACCCCTCAGGGTTGGCATTAAAAATAGAGAAAGGAAGATCCTGAAAAAGAAATAGGACAAAATCCCAGTTCCACTGAGGTTGGAAACAAAACTGCTGCTGCCAACACTGAGGCCAGGATTTCATCCCCCACATGGAAAATAGCACTTGCTGTACTGTTAAACCCACCACCAAAACCACAAACACATGTGCTGGCAGTCGGAATAACAGGTAAAATCCTGAATCACACAAGGGGATTAATGTGAGCAAAACAAGCATGAGCTAAAGAGTGGCTATACCAAAGTCCTGTGGCTCTGGCAAAGACTGAGCCACAAAAGCAGTTATTAACTGTTATTATTAGTGGCATCCTTGACAACAGTTTCAAAACAGCATTGGGAACAACAGTGCCGCAGTCTCTTGAAAATCACGTTGCTCAGCGTGTCAAAATCTTCAAAGCAGTTGTCGTTACACAAGCCTGTAGCCTGGCACAGATTCAGCCATGCCATGTGGAAGACTAATGTTTCATTTTTAGGGCATTTTAGGACTTTCAGAGCCTTATGGGGAACGGTCGGAGCACGGGGTTAGAAAGGAGCTCAAAGATGATGCAAAATGCTTAAGAACGTGTTAACAAGATGACAAGGGGCTTGATGGGGTAACTCTAAAAGACATCCTCCCACCACTACAGCCTGTCAGAAGCAGGAGTATCAAGAACAGAGCTGTCTCAGGGAGGCCGGGGAGGGCACAATGGATGTCACTCACCAGCTGCCTCTGTTTGGGTGGGAGAGCAGGAGGAGGTGCCAGATCTTGAGAGGGATCTAGGCTGATAAAGGAGTCATTGAACCCATAGACTTCCATGAGGTGCTTGTTCTTCTGCTGGTAGATGTGTTCATTCTGAGGGGTCTGGTAGAACATGGACGGCTGTGGCTCGGAGTAGTCTTCCACAAACTGCATGTACGCCATCACTGCAATGCAAAGAAAGGTCACACTCACTGCTCCTGATCCACATGCTGCAGCTGCAACAGCAGGCAGGATGCTTATCCTCAAAATAAGGTCAGAGTAAGGCCATGCCACTGTCAGCTGGGCTTTGCTGCAGGCTGGGAGCAGCAAGGCATCTGTGCTGTGTTCACAGGTAGCTCACACAGTCAGTTGCTATCCACCTTGTGGGAAAGGATCTGAGTATCCCATCCTGCAAGCCAGTGCACAACAAACATAATCACAGGCTACAAACACATCTGACAACAGTTTAAGGAAACCATGAGGTCTCCAAACAGCTACTTGAGAAGTTTGATTCACTAATGCTTAGCCCAATTCCTTCCTCATGTAACTGAAGGCAATTTTGACAACAGTCCTCTCAACAGCTTGTGACCAAGGTCATAAAAAAAATCAGAATAACTTCAGTCTGCTTTCTAGGAGGCACAAATCATCTTGTACAAAGATGCAATCTTGACAATAAATCCATACTAATTCTTGTGCATATAAGGAGTCTCATATCTGTAGTCAGCAAAATTTCTAGAGCAAGGAGCCTTATGGCCTTTCTCTGTTCTAGCAAGCTGATAAAGCTGTTATTGGAGAACACCTACCTGTGAGACTGAGTATGCCTCCTCCTCAGCTATTTACATGCCACTGCTGATACAAGATACTTACCTTCTAGAAGTGCCAGTGACCATGTCTTTGCGCCCTCTTTGCTCCAATCCAACACCTTTTGCTCCTATCCCTTTATAAAGCATCTTTATTATAGTGTTGGAGGTGGGGAATGACATCCAGTGTCATAGAAAGCTCCTCTCCCCCCCCGAATTATTAAGGATCACAAATGTACTTAATATATAAAATAAATGCAGAACTCTCTTCTGCATACCTGAGAACAGCAGCAACAGATGTATTTAAGTGCCATAAAAAGGACCAATAAAGGCCTTTTGGTAAATACGCTGTTGTACACAAGATACTCTGTGATCATTCTTCCCTTCCTCCTGATAAACCAGCAGTTGTCAGGTTTTGTAAATCTGGTCATTAGGTGGCAATTATTAAGCTTCTGCTGGCATTTCAGCTGTACAGCTGAAATGAATGGGTGGCTTCAGTGAAAGCTATAAATACAATGCAGTACTTGCGCATCACGAAGCTGCTTCCCGCACTAGCTGCAAGGCAAAGCCCTCTGTTCACCTGCCAGTGCACATGGACGGGCCAGCCTATTTCAAACAGGATGCACTGTGCTAATGTGTCACTGTGCACCTGCCTTTTGCACCCTTTTTTTTTTTAATATTTCCTTTAATATTTAAAATTCCAGAGCTCTCACAGCTGCCCCTTCCCACAGGATGGAATCCTTCTCTAAAACAGAATAAAGAAAGAAGGCCGAGGAGGAAACCTCAGCTGATGGATTTCAATCCCGACCGGCAACACCTGCTGTCCCCATCCTGTGACCCTACATGGACCTGCCAATGGACAACCTATTTGTGTCCAGCAGCACTGCCAGCTCCTGCAGAGTTCTGCCAAGGCTGCTGGAATTCTGACCCCCAGCATCCTCTGCTACCCTGCCCTTACTCCTCTTCCTCCCCTAGCCAGCCTCCTTCACAGATGTAAGTCACCACCCTTGCTGGTTCACACCTCTCCTCTTGAAGGAAGTGTGCCAGAGGTTTCAAACTGCACACACATGAGTGTTGGCGTGTGCTTGTGCCTGCTCATCTGCTGGTGTTGGCACTCCTGTTAAAGCCAAGATCAAATTTGCTCATGCATGTGAATTGCAGCCTAACAGTGAAAGGAAGCACATCCTGGTGATATTCTGTTATTTGAAATCAAGATGAAGGAGTCTTGATGTAGAAAATACAGAATTACTAAAGTACTACTTTCAAATATCAGTGATTCAGTTGATTAAGGCACTTCTATTAATACCCGTGTCCCAGAAAATGCCTTGATATCATACAACAGCTTTAGAGGGTAAGATCTAAAGAAGGCTTATAAAAGATATTTCTCTGGCAGCAAAAGTGAGTTAAGGTTCATGACTCCTTGGAGAAGTGTAGAGGACAAAAGCTTGAGGGAAAAGACCACATTTTGAGAGCTCATCAGCTGGGTGGGATAAAAGCCAAGAAGTCAGGCTTGGCAGTCCTGGTATAATGCAGCAGACATTGCTAAATTCAGACCAATCCTTCAAAAGCAATCCTTCACTTAACATCCAGATCTGAAGACAGCACTCAGGATTGACAGCTGGGTTCAGATCTTTGCATGACACTACAGCTTGGGAAGTGTTGGTGGAAAGGGTATCACATCAGACACTTGGGTAAAATTAAATTACTGTACCTCAAGGTAGCAAGCCTGAATGCTATTGAGAGATTTAACTCAATCTGCAAGGGACTAATGAAGAGCTCTTTTATCTCAGCTCTTTATGAGGCTAATGCATCCCATCCTCATGGCAGCTCCCTGCCTTGCTTGTTACAACTAGTCCAGGGCAGGTGAGCATGTCTCTGCTTCTACTTTGCCTTCTTCTCTGTTTTTAGGTGAAGTGAAAAACAGCCGGGATGGTGAAATGCAAACCTGGCTCAGGAGCAGGGACTGCAGAGCACAAATTAAAATGGCATCATTAAAATGCTGCCAATCTTGAACAGGAGAGCCAGGGAGCAGGGCCACTCCTGAGACTGCTGTTTGCAAAGCTTCTTCTCTCCCCCCTTCTTCCTCCATTCCTTCCTTTCTCTACTGTGGTTTTGAGCAAGGCAGAAATGTAAAAAGCAGATGGGGAATTACATCATCAGCTCAGATCAGGCTGCACACCCTGCAGTGACTGTGCAGAGGGAGGGATGGAGGCTGCAATCTCCGCCGCAAGCAGCCGGGGTGGAGTGACACAGTCTCAAGGCAGCACCCCAGGAGAGAAGGGAGGTGTGAGAGAGAAGCCTCTCCCACCACATGCCCAGCTTATGTCAGCTCAGACAGAAAATACTTGAAATAAAACCCCCATAACATCTCGGACTGAGGCTAGGAACACCTTCCCAGCAATCTGCTTGCAGTGCCTTGGCTGTCATTCATGAAGGAGCTAAAGCTGCTCAGGGATTTTTAGGACACATCAGTCCTGCCCACATGGCAGAAGTCACAGGTATTGCTCAGAATGCACCAGCAGTGCCCCAGCCAGCTCGCTGTGCAGCCAGTGCTCTGCAGACAGGGAGAGCAAACACTGGTCCCAGACGCAGCACCCGACTGCAGGAGAGGAGAGACAGCAGCAAGTAACCTCTTGCCAGGAAAACACCCTTGGTGCAGTGATTACCAGCAATAAGGCACACCTGCAGTATAGGTAAGGCACAGTAGTATCCAACGCAAAGAACTCATTGAAGGTCTAGCCCAGCTCCTAGTGCAGTGGCAGCAGCCTGTGCTACAACTGGTGCTGCACAAGCACAAGAGATCTGTGCACATGGGCAAGAGCCAAAATAATGGAAATTCTTAAGCTATACAGCACATCAACTCAGTGGAGAAGTCAAGGTCAAATAAGCCAGTCTGTGCTGTCACCTCTGGGAGGAGAGCTGTTTTTCAGAGTTGGCATTATCTTCTGGCTAAGCCCAGACTGCCCTCAGCATGGTTCCTGCAGTTAAATACCAGCTGCTTACAGGGTATCAGGCTGCATTTTGTTCCCACTGACAGGGAGGGAAACATGAATAAGTGCCTCACCTCTAGTTTCCAAGCTGTTTGAGGGGAGGATCTTGTTATTTCTGACTCTGGACTCTTCACTGCAGCTCTCCATATCTGTGTCTTGTACATCAGGAGCATGATGCTGGTGCTCAACCAGAAGTCTAGAGTAATCTGCCCTTAGCACAGTAACGTAGTAATTTATGTGAAGCTAAAAGACTTACCAGTCCTCTATTTAAATTATACAGAAGTCAACTCTTGAAGGTCCCTCTGTGCACAGCTCACAGCAATAAACATGGTTAACTCAGGCAGGATTCGCTGTATATTACCAATAAAAAGAACATCAAAGTATCCACTGCAACATTTCCTGCCAACTACCAAAAGATGACCCACAACAAAGGGACTACAACCAAGTCCCATCTGTGTGAGCTCTAGATCTTGTTAATAAATTCACACATCTCCTCTGGATCCCACAAGTTTGTTGGTGTTGTGGAAGCAGCACTACCTCACCTATGTGATTACACAAGACTATCTACATGCATCAGTCTCCAGGCAAAAAAATCCTGGGTGCTACTATACAGCCTGAGTAATGTTTTACTGTCCTTTTAATGTTGAAAATAAAAGTAAAACTAACAACCACAGATCTGTGGTGTGATATACTGTGGAGTAAAGACAATCTAAAACAAGTTCTTGATGTCACATGAGTGCAATTAAAAATCCACAGCAGTCAGGTATCAGCCCAAATACTACTACAAGCTTTGCAGCAAGGGTGCTTTATCAAACCATCAGAGCTGACAACACGTTAGGTAACAGCTTCTACCTTTCCTAACAATCCAATCTGATCAATACTCCAAGAGCTTCTCATAATGCCAGATGACAGACAACAATTAACTCTTTTCTAACATAGAAGAAAATTCACATACAAGGCTGTGGTGTTGAGGTTAAAAGTGTACATGGGAAATAATGGAGAAGATAGCTTTTAAAATTGCTTTTAACTAACTCCTTGAGATCTTATACGATAACAGAGAACAAAGACATGGGGCCTAAAGAGGAAAGCAAACAGCCCAGGTCTCTCTTTCAACTGTCAAATTGCCTCTTACCCAAGATTTACCCAGGCATCTCCCCCTACTAAAGCTGCCCACGTGCACAGAGGTGCATCTCCCCGCGTCCACCCCAGCCTGCATGGTGTAAAACCACCTGGACCAGCCCTTGTTGTTAATACCCAGAGTCCAGATGGACCTGATCCTGCAGCAAGAAGGCTCTGCATCATACCCCTTGCAGTTGGTACTGCAGGTGAGTGTTCTGAACAGCATGAGCTGTAACAATCAGCCTTGGCTATGACCTGCACCAGCTCTTATATCCTTTCTGCTGCCTACAAATACCTCAGCTCCTTTTTAGTTGCTTTCAGTATAATTTAAATGCTTGCTTCCCAAAGAGGGCAAAAGTGATTTCCTGTATATAGAGACACTACCATAGGAATGGACAGAATACTGGCCCTGCTGCCCCACACGCTGATCTTGCCTCCAACTTATTCTCAGTGAAGAGACTTGTGAACTGCAGAAATGAGTCAGAAAGCCAACCCAGCACTTTCAAATCAGCTCTTCACTTGGGCTGCCAGCCACATAACGTAACACTGTTGGATCCAGATCTTGTACACACCACCTCCTCATGCAACATACAGCTGCAAAGCAAACCAGTGACTAGTGAACTAACATCTGTTGGATCTCACTGCATAGTCCACAGCCTTCCTTGGCAGATCAGTATGGCTGCTTGTTTGGCAAGAGGTTTCACATGTTTTCAGCCATGAACATTAACCAAGTCAGAATAAGGTTGTGAGCTGGAGCCACAGTCAGTACTGGTGTGCCAGGAGCCTGGCTGGGGCCAGAGAGCCTTTGCTTTAGAGGCTGCTCATTTTAATGATGTGGGAAATTCTTAGGCATCCAAAGGAAATGAGATCCCATAGCAAAGCAGTAGTACTGGACACTAGGTTAATAGTCTTGTCTTACCCAACTATGTGGGTGACTATGTTCCTATTCCCAAATAACTGCTCTGGCAATGCTTGGTTTTGGACAGAAAAGCAGCCTTTTCTCTGAGCTCTTGGAGAGTACCCAATTCTCTTCTGCAGTGGGAAAACATTCATAAAATGGGGACGCAGGAGCAGGAATGGGCATAAAATGGGAGGATAGACTTGGAAGATCTGTAGGGCAGAGTGCCTTGGAGACTCACACTCAGGTAAACAGAGAAGTAAAATGGTCTCACTACAGTAATGTTGATGCCACGTGGTGACATCTCCCCTTGGGCCTGGATCATTCCTGGCTCCAAGAGTCACTCCCTGCCCACCATAGGATGACACATCCCTTCCATGTCTTTGACATGACTAACTGATTTTGACACAGCCTCACATAAGCAAGAGCATTACCTTGGGGGCCACCATTACTTAGTGGTCATCAGAAGCACAACAACTGCAGGGAAGGAGAAATTCAGGTAAAGTAAACCCCAAATACAAGAACTTGCTTACTGTGTTTGTTTTTCTTCTCTGGCAGAGGAGGTGGCTTCTCAGGGTCACTGTTAGAATCTGGAGCAGCAAAATCAGCAATGAATTCAACTGGTGCTGAAGAGTTTCCTTGCTGGAAAGGCAAAACAGCAGCAAACGGTGTGAAGGGTATTGATGGGACAGACACTGCATTCTGCATGTCATCCTCCGAGATGTTATCGTATTGGGAAGGGTGCCTCTCATAGGATACCCTGCAGCCTGAGTTATCTGAAGTCTGAGAGGCTGCACTCCTCCTCTTCTTTTCTGGTAAAGCTGGAGGAGTCTCTGTTGGCTGTGCTGCTCCTGAGAGGCTGCAGAATTCCAGTGGAGGAGAGCTGCCCTGCGGGAGCTGGAAAGCATGTCCATGGAAAGGGGAGCCAGACTCACCCAAAGACTCTGGCAACGGGCTGAGGATACCTGGAGCCTGCTGAGGTATCTGATCAGCATTGGAGAGGTCTTGCTGCAGGAATTCATAGTCAGGATCATAGTGATCTGATTGATCTGGTTAAACAGAGGTGACAGGAGAATGATGAATTAGTTTCTCTCTTCTACTGTTTAGCCCTTCTTAATTCTGCTCCTCCCATTCCATTCAGTTAAGTAATCAGTTCATTTAATCAGAGTGCTATTTCCTTGCAGCAGGGATCAAATTGCTACACCTTCTGTAACATCCAGCCTTAATAAAACTCTTCCCATTATTTCTGTACAATAGCAAACAAGTAACAAATTCAGCAGGTAGATCATTGCAGAGATTATTTATGTTTCATATCTATATTTTTATTTTCTCTCCTAGTATGTAGAAACAACACCGCTTTAGTCTACCAGGACTGTCATTTCTGCAGACAAGTCTGAAATCAACAAAACATTCCACTTGAGAGAGAGCTGAACTGAGTTTGAACACAATCATCTATAGCTAGGGAAACACATTCCCCTGGGCTTTTTCCTATCCGACAGACTATAACTCTGCACAGAACCGCCTGCAGCAGCTACAAGATGACAGTTGCAAGCGCAATCCATTTACTTCTGCATCACAGCTATGACAGCTCCCAGACAAGAGTGAAGGGGGCTCCTCCAGCAGCAGGAGGACAACCCTGGCCAGCCCTCTGCTTACCTAACGTTTCACAGCTTGTGTTGCGGGAGCACTGACCGCTGTCGCGGTCCAGAGAGGAGAGTTGCTCGTCAGACTTGCTGAGTTTGCCGATGCTACTGCATGGCGAGAGGCGAGGAGATTCCCCCCCATAGGAGTGGCTTCCACCTGACAACCTTCTCTGGGCATAGCAGTCCACATCAAAATCCTTAAGCAGAATAAACATCAAATTACTGTCATTCTTGGCAGCTCACTAATAAGGAAGATGCAGCTCAAGGAGCAAACACCTCCCAGTTGTGTTAAGAAAACCAGGAGGGAAGAGAATCAGCGCTGCTGCCTCCTTCTAGTTAAGACAGGCTGTGAGTGTGACCCACACTGAACTTCACAGAGGCTGAGAAGAGTCCCTCACTGCTTCACACATCCGATAACTGCTTGTCCAGACACTGATAGTAGGGAATTAGCCTGCAGGATTTCTCATTAAATAGCCTTTAGCAATTGGTTAGCTGAAATGCATGCAAAGGAAAAATAAGTAATAGTGAGATGTAACTTTCTGTGCCTGTATTTTCCATGTTACACGTTTCTACTTTGCAAATTCCTCAAGCCCATCAACCTGCGAGTGAACTGCTCAAGCAATCCCACTTCAGCAACACAACCTAAGTGTGACTCTACTAGGAACTGAAGAACTTCCACAGCTTTATCTGGGTCAGCCAAACAACTAAGCCAGAGCTGAGGCTTTGGGGATGAGGACAAGATTTGATTTTGGTGCAATTTAATACAATTCGGTTTCTCACTGCTGAGTTAGTAAGTTCCTAAATGTGTAGAGCAACCCAGCCATTTACTTCATAAACCCCAGTCTAGCACAAGCAATGGAGTATGACTAACACACACAGTCTCCGGTTTTCTGTGTTTTCCCAAAGCACCAGCAGTGGTCAGAGCAGTTGCTCAAACTACTGCCTGTGTTAAAAGAGGTTTTAAATTGTGACTGGGTGAAGATATACTTGGCCTCTAAGTAAACCTTGGTGAGATCTTAGTAAGCTCAGTTCTGTACCTGATCTACTCAACACAGCAACACTCAACCACTCACATCATCATGCTCTGCTACAGCTCAAGGCAACAAAGTTTGTAGCAATTTGTCAATTAAATCCAAACAACACTGTAAAAAAAAAACTAAGCTGTTCACATTATTTATTATCCTGATGTTCCTGCCACTAAAACTCCCGCTCCCGAGTTCAGGGCTGTTTGGGACGAGCAGAGGCGTGCAGGGAACTGCATGGCTGCAGCTCACGGCATTTCTCTGAGCTTTTGCTACAGTTCACAGCACGTTTCTTTGGCTTTCACAAAGGGATTTTATAGCATTACCTGTCTGTTGATTCCAACAGGTAAACTGGACCCACTGGTGGCTCGACTCATGGGGGCCACAACTGCCACTCTGGTCGGGGAAGGTGCCGACTGCCGCTTTTTAGGAGGTAATGCTGGTGGAGGGCTGCAAGACACAACAGGCATTGATGCTTCCATTACTATTCCAGCAAAAAGACTTTCAGAGGCTTCAGAAAGTCTTTGACTCGCCAGGCTCAAAGGGCACAGGTACTTGTCCAAAGCTGGCCAGGGACTCCTGAGCAAACTAACAAATATCAATTTAAGAATGCTCTCAAAGGTAGGGTCCTGTGCAGTGATTTAAAGTTGGAAAAGAGCTGGTATTTCTC
This sequence comes from Agapornis roseicollis, assembly GCA_002631895.1. Classification (NCBI taxonomy): domain Eukaryota; kingdom Metazoa; phylum Chordata; class Aves; order Psittaciformes; family Psittacidae; genus Agapornis; species Agapornis roseicollis. The sequence goes on along the minus strand of NDXB01003477.1, from coordinate 586,823 downwards.
AAACAAAAACAGTTGCTGTTTTAAGAATTATTTTAATGGAGCTAATTAGCAAGGTAATTATTTCTTAATAAAAGTGGTGAAAATCCAAATTAAATGTATTGTTTGACCTCTTCCTCCCCCCTTCCTGGATTGAAAAATGTACAGAGTTTCAGAAATCTACAGGACAGGACAATTCTTTTTCTGCCCTTTCGCTCTCTTGATGAGCTCCAGGAAACAAGATGGTCAGTGTTGCCCTCAGCATGTGAGGGATCCATGCTCTGGCATGAATCTGTTTCAGATACACATATTAGCATTAACTAGTGAGATTTTAACCACTGTACTAGTACTTGCTTCTAATGGTGCCTAAACCTGGTAACCAACGAGCCTGCGAGATACCCAAGAGCATGTTCTGTTCCTGGAACATACCAGCAAATAGTTAAAACACCCATGAGAATTCATAAAATACATAGACATGTGATTCTTTCTGCCAACCACAGCCCTTGATGCCACATTTTCATATTAGCACAACATGCATTTTTCACACCATCCATGAGCACCAGTGCTAGAAAAGAAAAACATCGCACACAGAGACCAAAAACCTGTAAACTGGGGTTTTTCTCTTCCTTCTCAAAATAGAACATAGAAACTTTCATGTGGTTACTCAAAGATTAGGGTAAGAACTAGGTAAAAGATTTTTTTCACACACTAGTGGCTCCTTTCACTCTTAAGCAAATGCAGAACAACCTGGATGTGCAGGACAGGCTGGTAACTGCCTGCTGACATTAACAGAACATTTCCCACTGGATACAACAGCAAGACACTGTTGTACAGTGTGGTGTTTATATAGTTTTAAATAAGGTTCTTATGCCTTTATGTGATGCCTCTCATGCAGGGGTGTCAAGGCATGGCATTACCCTCACATAAAAAGGAAAGGAAAACAAAGATAATGAAGAGTATTGCTCAAAACAAGGCAGAAGAGATACCAAAGTCATAAACAGAACCCACGAGCAGGGAAGAATTACTCTGGAGGACTGGAAATTCAGAGGCATCACTAACACTCCTGGTGACATTTCTTGTGCATACTTTGCAAGGTTGTTGAAAAACCAAGGAGCCAGTAACAGCCACTGGTATTCTTCAGTCAGCTGGTTGCCAGTATTACCTGTTTTCTGCCACACGAATGCTAGGCAGAGGGGGTTTGGGAGGTGCAACTTCTTCATCCATGGAGTCAGTCAGTAGCTCATTGGATTGAGTCATATTAGTTGTTTTGTTGAGGATCTCCATTTCTCGGTCTGTAAGGGGAAGTTCTGATGGGCTGCAACAAGCACATTACAGATTATATACCATAGAGCACAGCAGGAATGTAGCATGCTGGCAGGTTAATACATGCGTTAATCACACACAATATGAGAGACACTTACAGCATAACTATAGGTATCTTCCCTATCTATCATACCATATTCTCTATAAGTGGTCCCACTGTAATGAATGAGGCTATATAAAGAACACTATGCTACCCTCTGTGAAGAATAACTAAACGCTTTAATTCAACTATCAGTAACCAGAAATTATCCCTTCTATATTAGTCATGCACATAGAAGAAATCCTGTCAGTGACCCACCTGTCAGATTTACATGCTGGTAAACTGGGTTTAACAGGGCTTGTGGGAGAGGGATGTTCCTGCTTTTCAATCGTGAGTCTGACCAGCTCCTGATGGATGGAGAGAAGAGAAGAGAATCATCATTATTTGCTGCATGTTACACTCAAACATCCTAGGTCAGAAAGGGATGTTGGCACAGTAAGATCCTGGTTACCCATGTTGTGGATTAATGATGGCATGGACATAGAGCTGAGGTGCGTGGAAGTGTGGAACAGAGATACACAAATGATGCAGCATTGCATCTAAGGAGCAGCCTGCCCCTTTGGCTATATTTGAGTTAAGTTTATAAACCCTGGCCCTAAGGGGATTCTGCACAAACCCATGTGTGTCTCTTTTTGCCATGCTTCCTCTTTGCTCTATTGTCGCAAACGTGTTCCAGTCCCCACAACACCCTAAATAATGGCAAATTGTCTTTACATACATAAATTTAAGGACAGAAAAATCTTACACAGTGGAATACTTCATCTTCCTAGTGAAAAAATACAAATAATTGCTTTATGTTTTATAAACAAGTATATATTTGTCTCAAAAAGCAAGTTTTGTGTAAGATGCCCAACGAGAAATTAAATCAAGAACACCTTTTTTAACAGGCCTGCTTGCCCTGAAGCCATCTTTCAACATGTTAGCAATGGAAGTCTTAATCATTCAAGGAACTACTCTGGGTGTATCTGTTATAGGAAGATAAGGCTCTGGATAAAGAGATAAGGGCACGATAATCCTGAAATATAAGTCTGCCAGCAGTCAGAACAACAATCAGTTGTGCTAGAAAGATGGAGAGAACATTTTATGGATGTCTGAGGCCAACAAATAGATCTACTGCTCACAGATGCAAACACATGCCCTCTTACAGGCAGGCTGGAAAACTGGCAGAGTTTCCTGACAGTATTGGCTTCCCAGCATATTATGCAAAGGAAACTATATGGGATCAATTTTTAATTTTAAAGCACCCTGAAGTACAATGTCATCATTTCAGTATCATCTTCATGTCCATGTCTGCTGAGCTTGGAAACAATGGTCATTGCTCTCTCAATGCAGTAACTGCAACTGGCACGTTGTCCTCATCAGCTTTCCAAGGAAAGGAAATATTCTCGTTCTCATATTTTTATATAAGGCTCTATTTAAAGCTGAGCTTCCATGGGTCAACATACACAAAAAGGGAATAAAGTACTGCACTGGATGTGCAATGGACAGTGAGAACAGTCGAAGTGTCCACCACAGCTGATTTTGGTTTCAATGCTCTACTTGCATTCTTGGTGTGACCTTGTGCTTAATAATAACGTACACTGTGTCAACCAAAAGCACAACAAAACACTCAGCTGGAAATGGAAATTCCCACAAGCGAGGATGGAAGAGCACAAACATAGTGTGTACAGATGTCCATGTGGGTTAATGCTATGAAGATGTTCCTGTCTGAGACAGATAGACAAGAGCCCTTGTGAGGAACAGCATGTTCTTAAGTGCCCTGATGAGGAAAAGCACAGCACCAAACTGACCACAGCCAGCCAGCCTGCCCAGCTCCCACCTACGAGGAGGGCCATGTCCCCCAGTGGAGAAGTACTCTGCTATGAGGAGCAACAGGGCTTTTGACAATCTATCAGGTCCACTGTGATATGTACATTACATTGTATATAGAAAAGAAATTCCATCACAGAAGACAGGATCACTTTTTCCTCTAAGCTTTGACCAATATCACTGCATTCCATGGACCCTGATTTTTAATCTTCTCTACTAACCCCAAAATGAGAACTAGCATTTGAAAATCAAGCCAAGATCTTTAGTGTACACACAGAGGTAATCAGCACGCAACCGAGCCAGATGCGCATTATGCTATTCCTTATCAGCAAGTAAAGAGAATCCTGCAGCAGTAATTACAGATAATTAAAGCCTCTCTACAAACTTTTGCTACTTCAGCAAGCTGGAAATTCCAAAATGAGATGGATTTTTAAGAAGTTATGTAATCAAAACAAGGATATTCTTTTCCCTTTTTATATATGGCTAGCAAGGCACCAAAATCTGAGATCAAAACACAAGTAACAGAAGCACACAAGTGACCCTGTTATGCTTAACTCTGAAAACACAGGGGGAAGTAAGCACTGAAATGTGGAAGTGGATCTGATGTGATCTGCCAGAAAAACAAAAAGGGCTCTCCACAGCAGAGAAGTGTCCAACTTCTCAGTTCTGCTTCCAGACCTGAAAGCTGGCTTGGCCCTTCTAAAATAAACCTTGTTCCTTGCTATGCAGGAGAAGAGTGCACGCTGCTTCCAAATGCTGACCTGTTGATGGGCAGACACATTCGCATCTACCCAGACAGACGCACATCTGCTTGTTGACCAGACATAAGCCAGCTCCAACTGGAAGGCCAAAATAACTTTTAGTCTAACAACAAAGAGACTGATATAGCCATGACACACAGTGGGGCTTAATAGCTCAGGCTTAGCACTGTATGGACATGTCTGTATTGATTCCAGCCACTCACAGCATGGGCAGAGCAGGCATCCAAGACCTACCACCCATCCACACAAGCACGTGACTTTGGCTGGAAGGCAACAGGTACTGGGGTTTAAATATTGCTTGAAGTGAATGGATCCAAGTCTCTTGTGATGAGACTAAACAACTCTATCCTGGATCTGTTGGAAACATGGCTCTCCATGGGATTGTGCAGCTTCATTAAGAGATAACAGAGTGAACCCTCCTGCTATTTGCTGGGATATTACAGCTCAGATACCACAGCACAGATTTTCACATACTGCAAATTGCTACTAAATTCCAACACTAACAGCAGCTGAGGCTTCAGGCTAAACTCTTTTTCTCTATCCTGCTGTGTAAATTTAAGATTGGCTTTTCTTTCCAAATCTGGATCTTGAAGGGCGTATTGTGGAAAATAATCCTGGAAAATCTGTCTTCTTTTAGTGATGGGTATGTTTCGTTTCAAAGATACTTACTTAAAAAGCTTGACAATAAATAGATTTTACTCTCTCTGCTTGAGTAACATGAAAGAGATATTCAGACTCCTAAAAACACGACAGCCAAAGCTTAGGAGATCCACATCATTTCTGCATTCAGCTCCAGTTTATAAAAACTAAGCTGAGTTTCAGTGCAGTGAAAGATGTCTGTTCCTGATATGCTAACCCAGGTGAAACACCTACTGCAGGTCTTAAAACTCTATCCCAACTTTCCCTCCGTACTTGATCTAAACATCGCCATTTAGATTCAGATCTGCTGTTGGAAGAGGCTCAACTTCCTCTACAGATTTCAAAATAAGACTGCCAGGAGATACAAGGCTTTCCACTGCTGCTCTAAGCCCAAGTCAAGCCAACTTTTAACTGCAGTGCTAGGACAGCTGAAAGAACAGCCTCAGCAGTCATCGGCCCAGAGACAAGCCCAGGAAATAGATATAGTGGGTACCAAAAAGCTTACCAGGAAGAAGAAGGAAAGCAAACAGCTTTCCCTGGGTGGGATAGGGAGGGAGTGCTGTAAGTAGGCCTCACAAAGGATACAAAGGTTTCTGTTAAACATTCCCATTAGTTATGTAAAATTAATCTCCAGAAAACTGAGCTGAGCTCATCACCTGTCCCACACCCTAATCCCATGGCTGAAAGTGGTGATGGATCACTGACGAATCCCTTCAAATTTATGTTAAAACACAGAGCTGGAGTCTGAGTCGCTGAGGGCACTGACAGGAAGCATTTCCATTATATTTTGCCTAGACAGAAAATATGCAAACTCTATAATCTGTATGGGAGACTGGGTATGACTTGCTGAAATTTAATATAATGCTGAATAAAGATTTCAACCTCTTTCAACCAGATCTCTTCTAAAATCCATAATTACATGCTTTATATAATTTACAAGATTTGTCTCATGTACCTTGACTCCATCCAGAACTGCTTTTATGACACCCTTCACTGTTGTTACCATCTCCTTGTCTTCCGAATTCACGCCTTCCAGCATCACTTGATCAGACCAGCGGATTAGATTGGCCAGACTCTGGTACACACGGCTATAGCAGGATGAGATGGCAGAGCTGGACAGTTGAGAAAGAACAAAAGGAAGTTATGGAGATATTATCAAATGCTACGAGAGTGCTTGATTTAAAGTGCATTTCACACTGTTAAAGATGTCATTGTTCTCATTTTCTCTCTGACATCCAGAATTTGTGTTGAGCAGATGACAAAGCCTGGGTTTCTCCTCTGATGCAGTTACCCTCTTGTTCCCCAGCACCAAAGAGGATGACAGTAGGAAGGTACAAACAATCAGCAGCTCATTCTCAGTTAACAGAAAGAATTATCTGGGCTGCAGATTAACACAGCAGTGCTAAAAAGAATGTCCTTTCCATTTTAATTTACAGCTCCATCCTATGCCTTAACTTCAAAGGTAAATATTTAAGTGCTACATTTAATACTAAGTTACATCATTTCACTATTATCTTTGCTTTCCTTCTTCCTTTTTAATTCTCCCCAAAAATGTCTTGGATAATTGAGAGCTGCCTGTATTCATTCCTTTACAAACCATTGCCTCAACTGTTTATAATGCCTGAAAACATGTAATTAAAACCTGCTTCTTTACAGAAATTGAACTGAATGAATCTCAGGTTTGGAAGAGGAAGGGTGTTGCTTTGTTTTGTTTTTAATAAGAAACAGAGTTGAAGCTATTGTTCTGAAGGGGGAAAAAAAAAGAAGTTTGGAAAGATGACAACTCTAAGTAAAAGTTAACTGTAACAACAGTGCTCACAGGCATTTCCCTGGCCATTCTGAAAACACTTACTTCATTATTAAACAAGGTGTGTAACAGTACTGCTGATGGCAACGCTTCAACAATTCTTTGTAAAGCTAAATCAACTCCAAACTGCATCGAAACCATAAATAGATAAGAGAAGGTGTAATCTTGCAATCATTACTGGTACAAGTGTTCCAAATCTCCCCATTTTTCTTCAGGATCCATTTTACACTGGCTTAATCCCAGTAATTTCATTATCTGTGAGAACAGAATCGAGCCCACAAGCTTCAAGGAGATTATTTAGGTGAATGAGGTCTGCAGGACCAGAGAAAGAGCTATTGTCAAGCTGCAACCAGGGAGATACAAACAAGGGGGAGTACTTTTTGTTTAGCTGTTTGTTTTTTTTTTAAAGCATGCTGCTTGCCATTTGTTCTAATTTCAAATGAAATTAGCTTGGTAGGAGATATTGCCTAAATAGGGCCCTCCCCCATCTCTTTCTAAGGCTTTGATTTCTTTGCCATTAATCTTCAGTCTGCTTCCTTCTAAGGAGGCAGTAATTGAAAGCCCATTTTGTGCTAGATTTAATTACTTTTTTCCTTGATGCAAATGCTTCCCCTAAAGCCAAAAGAAGTCCAGCAACGATTGTAGGCCTTTCTTCCACACTGACACAAGTCTGGCTCGCTTCTCCTGAGGGGGATTTGCTATCCAAATCACCCCTTTGTCCCTACTGGAAAGAATTAAAGTACATCGGTAGGCACGAAAGGGCACAGCTTGTTGAGAATGCCAGATCCCTTTTTTTATTGTGAGGCTAAACAAGGTACAACATATATCTGTGCTTTAATACATACTGTTTCCAGAAAGAGAGACTCACCATTATGTAGAGGACTCCACTGCCTACTGACTATGACAATTCTGCTTATATGGGTAAATACAGATATCCAACTGTCAAGGTTGCATTAGTTCATTACTAAGAGAAAGGACAGAACTGTTTCAAATACTGCTGCTGCTGCAGAATGCTTAGTTGATATTTATTTCCAAATATATTCTTGAAAGGAAAGATCACCCAGCAAACACCCCCTGGATACAGAAATCAAAGCAAGTGGCTATAAAGATAATGTTCACTCCTAAAAATATTTGCTGACATTTAACATGTTCTCCTAGTGTAAGGGGAAAGTTCCCTGTTTCTTTTATTAAGTGAAAGCAGGTGCTTGTCAGGAATTTAATGGCTGTGGGAAACCTGATAGCAACAGAAGAAACTTCTGTGCCTGCACCCAGAAGCCTGATAATTGTTCCCATTCTAACAGCTATTGCTCTTTGTAGTTCTAAAGATCCAACCTAAATTGGATCCCTCTTGTCCCAGCCACAGCTCTGAATCTCACCTATTGCTTCTTTCATTTCGTACAGTTAGCTACAACCCTGGTCTATGCATCAGAGCAGCTAAGCATCTCTGCAAAGTATCTGGCACCCTACTGCTGTCTTGACCATACTCAAAGCCTTTTTTGCACCAGAATGGAAGTCAACATCTTGAAACAAAAAAAAAAAAAAA
>NDXB01003477.1:562051-578806 GCA_002631895.1 Agapornis roseicollis | reverse complement strand
AAATTAAAAAAAAAAAAAAAAAAAAAAAAAAAAATCAAGATATTTAATCAGAAAACAAATAGGAACAGTACAGAAACAGGCAGGATTTCAGGAACCAAGCACCTGCATTTTTTTGCCTAGTTTTGTGCTTTTCTCTGTCTGTGCTAATCTTGCTCTTTCTATATTATCCAACAGTGTTTGCTTGTTTTGTGTAAATCAGCTCCAGCATCTATGGGATGAGCAGCAGCTACATCTCTATGGCTTGACAACTTCACAAATTCCTATAATCCATGTTGAGCTTTGCTTTGGCAATTTTATTACTTCCCTGGCTACAAACTCGCTAAGATAATACACAGATAATAATAAAAGATAATACACATAATCTGTTAAAAGATAGAACAAATAATCTGTTGAGAGTACACAGGAACAAACTTGGATTGGTTAATCTACTGAAGTACATCTATTGACTTCTGTTCCGTGTCTGATCCAGTAAAATCCAAAAAAGCAGTTAAGAGTGGAGGCTCAGGCTTCTCTACTATCAGGGTGGATAAACTGAACACAAAAACACATTACTCTGAAGATTAAACTCGTTTTCAGATAAAAGCTACTGGATTCGTTAGCTTTTAGGATACCAGCATGGACTGCAGAAGCAGTGTAGCACCTGAAGGGAATCTCCTGCTAGTAAATGATGCATTTCCAAATTTATGCTAAGAATCATCCCTTCTTCCTCTCTGAAACCATACTGATTTGCTTTATCTTCCCACAGCATGGGCTTCTCCACAGGAGGGAACCTGCTTTTAAGTTATGTTTGGAAACTACCACATAATTAGTAAAAAATAGCCATCACTTCATTAGCCACTGCAGCATTGCCTGTCTCCTGCGCAATGTGATTCTTTACACGCAAGAAGATAGAAGCTGGGAGCCTGCTGCTCTGTCAGAGTCCCAAAACTCAAGAAGGGCACTTACCTTTGCTGGATGCGTGGATCGGTTTGCACCAAGGGCAGGATGGCTTCCAGCACTTTACTTGCTGAGCCTGGCAGCATCTCTAACACCTTGTTATCAATTGCCATTTTGTCCACAATAGTCTTAAAGTAGCGCAATGCACTGACGACCTCCTTCTCCTTTTCCTCTAGCCATGATACATTCTGAAGAGGAGGAAACAAAGGACAGAGATGTTAAAACCTCAGCCTCCCTGATGTTATACAGTCTTCTCACCTGCTCTAACTCAGCACACCTTCTGCAGGCATATTTGCTGCCTGTCCCTGCCCTTAAGTGCACATAGTAATGATAATGCAAGAAACGAAGCAACAACTACTGGTTTTAATTGAGTTGCTTCTTTGATGCAATGAGTCCTTAAGCACATCTCACTACCAAAAGGTGTTTTCAATCACTAAATGCAGCAGATAAGCCAAAGGGAAAAAGAAAAAGAGGACACCCCCCTGCCCTGAGTCAGAAAAACTTACTTACGCCTCCATTTCTGTATCCATCCTGATAGTTTCAACAACATATGTGCTGTTCACCCTTCTCATTCTGATTAATTCTCCTGTCTCCAATATGCCTACTTGTTTGAAAGTGGGCTACAGTCTCGTTCCTCCATTCACAAATAAAAACCTCCATCCTGATTAGCTTCCAAGCCAAATCATTTTTGTGATGCTGCTGGCACAAGGGAACTCACATGTCTTCCAGAGGGAAAAACTGTGAAAGTTAAGTTTTGGAACTGGTGAATGAATGTTGCAGAAGGGAACAATTCATTGGAATAAAGCTGAGTTGCAGCCACCAACTTCCTTGCCACCACCAATGCTAGAAGAGGAAACTCAGAAGTGATACATGATGCCTTAAAGGCATTCTGGACAGGGATATTTTTAAGCAGTTTACCAGAGTATGCCTGGAGGACTTTTAATGCCACAAGCAGCTCCTAAGTGAGATTTAAATGAACTACTGAACACTGCTAGAAAAGGAGCAGAGAGCTTAGCAGAGTCAGGTTTCATCCATTATCTCCTCAGTATTCAGCTTCAAGAATTAATGACCTATGGGCACTGTATGCTCCCCATACTCCTGTCAGCTGTTAAACTGCTGCTTTTCTGTGAAATCAGGCCAGCAGCCCAGAAGGTTTTAGGAAGAACAACTTATAGGCAACACTGGTGAGTAATTTGGGGCCAGTTGCATAAAAGGATTAGATTCTCGAGTCCCATAGAGTTCCCAAGTCTAACATCCAATCCAGGACTTGCAAGCCACCCTGTCATTTTCCATCTCATCTGGGAAATACCCAAACTCTGCTGCTGCTTCCAACTTTTTGACCATATTGCTTACCAGGCACCTCAAGTTCTGATCTGCAGCCCACAGCACCCAAATTCCCTTGCTGAGGAGCATCCTGGCAACTCACTGATACAAAAAATGACATTTCTCATTTCTCTGGCATTGCACCACTGCAGAATTTACTCCAGGAGATACGGAGAAGCTCAGACCCTCCCATGAAGGTTTGGCACATCATATAAAATGATCACACATTTCAGGGATGAAGAGCCCCTGTATATCTCCAAGCAAGTATGACCATGGCCCACTGGTCAGAGCTCTCAAACAGAAGTGAAAAAATGTGGACTGCAGTTCCTGCTCTGATGGCTGTTTATGTATTTCATTCAACAACTGTTTCCTGTAGAAAGGCTTGTGACTTAATAGCTTAAACACTCTCCTGGTGCTTAGGAGGGATGGGCTTGATTCTGAGAGTTCAGGGCTGAGAATGACAAGTGGAAACACGTATCCTTCCGTGGAGCACACCAAGGCATGCAAATCCAGCCACCGGACACTATATGGGACACAGCCCTTCTTTTGCAACTTCCCTGTCAGCTCATTGGGTGACATTCCCTAAGAGCACTTTTACTGAATCCCATTCTGAGGTCCAGAGGTGTCGCATATGTGTGCACACAAACATACACAAAGCAAGCCTGTACATCCTACATAGGATCACAGGTGCTGCTCAGAGCTCACATACATCAATGTCAGTTGTTGCTCTGAGGTTAAAGTTTCTCGTGTTTAGTGCTTTACTCACTGAGACCTGAGAACAACAGCAATAAATCTGGAGAAAGGAGCAACAGCCTGGTGGGATGGATGGATATTAACATATACCTGTGCCTGTATCTCACAAGATTAATGATATTAAGTTTTTCCACCAAACATCTCAGTGTGTTCCTAACGACAAAGTAGGAGTCTTCCCTTAAATAACCGTTACAAATGCATCATGTATGAGACACAACTGACCCAGAAAGGGTTACAACGAGCTATACAGAACACACCCAACTACAAAAGCTGAACAGACCCTTTTTGCCTGCATTTTGGCAATGAAAAACCTATTAAAACTTTGCATATGCTGCTGAAGGACACTACCATTCCTACAATATGCCCTATGGTAAGAACCAAGCGCAGAGTCCAGGAGATAAAAGGAAGCTCAGGAAAAAACTCCCTGTATGCTGCCAAAGTTCTAGGTACAAAAGGGAAGAGGAGAGGTCTGCATGGGCTGAGAATAACCTTCAGGTTACCCATAGTGACATTAATTTTTTGGTATTGCTATTTCTGCTCTACAGTGATTATCTACTTAATATACTATTTTTATACTCCTGAAGTACTTAAGAGAGAGGAAAGGATGATATTTGGTTTATCAAGTGTGTCTTCTGACAGAAAATCTCCTGTTTGTCAACTGAGGTCTATATTCCAGTGAGAGAACCTGGCAACAGTCCAGGCATACCCTCTTCCCCACTCCCTCCACACAAAGCTAATGAGCTCACTACATCCAACTAATTGATTAGTTGGACAGTAGCTATTAAAATACACAAGGAATGAGCCAGAAATCAGCAATATATCACAGTATAAAACTGCATACAGCTTAAATAATCATGTATGGTAATAAAAACTACTGCAAGTGTTTTGTTTTCCAATTAAAAAATCCCAATCTGCACATAAAGAAACGTTTTACGTGTTCAGCATGCCTTATCAGTAAATCTTGAATTGCTTTTAACAGCAAAGAAAGAAAAGCAAAACCTTCACCTGTTATTAATATGCTAAGTTATATTTGCTGTAGGATGGTATTTTGAAATGGATTCTTCATTTCAAACTTATTTAATTTGTAGTAAATTTAAAGGAAGGCCTCTAAATTATCTCAATATCTTGAAACATCGTTGGAATTAAAAGCCTTCAAGGAGTACTCTCAGATTATTCTTTCATTTCTTTCAATAGCAGTCAGCAATGCAAGGTGCTCAGCTCAAGAAAGCACATCCATAGCCTCCTGGGAGAGAAAAAACCCTTCAGCCTGGGAAATAAAAGCCTCATCATCTTCCACCTGATGGTGCAGAATAGGGCCAGGAATCCCTGCAGCAACTTGTCTGGGTGTTAAGCACATCACACAGTGTAAGATAACTGTATCTTGCCAACTGCTTTCAATAACACTGCAACAACCCTCAGCAGAGATACTCTAAAAAAGTTTGCACTCCTGGCACTGCACACTGGATGAGACTTCAACAACAACAGGGAGAGATTGTGAATTATCATAAATAACCTCAATTGTTCTTAACTATTGGCTGAGATTTATACTTGAAAACTGAATGCAACAATATTGTTACAGAGATAGTCTCCAGCCTACGAAATGAGGTCCCATCAGCAGAGGAGATAACGCTGTGATGGGTTTGTGCTGGGAAAGAGGGGTGACCTCAGCTCTTAGAGGACTTGGAGTATGTTGGGGCTGAGGAATGGTGTGCTGGGATCAGCAGCTGCTTGAACACATCTGTTTGACTCTCCCTGCTGATGTCAGAGATTGAGCACATCTTTGGACCAGCTTCATGGATTTGCTTGCCTGGGTTTTGGGGTTTCTGAAAGGATCCATCCCAAAACCAGGCAGTTATCTGGAAGCTGTAAGCATAGCCATAGGGTGTGGAGCATTGTAGGGAGGGATGTGTCATTCCATACACTACATTCCATAATGCGATAGTTAAATGCTTATGGAAGGAAGTCTCATCAAGCTCTCCAAAGGGAGGTACATGCCTTGGTTGCTCTACAAGTACAGCTTGTAACTGATCATAAAGCAACCCTGAGGATCCCTGGAAAATCTGCAGAATTCTCCAGAGGACAAAGTCACACCCTGGATTTTGATAAAGTGAATACCAGCAAGCAAAACAACAGCAAGACAGAACAGGTCCTTCATCTGCTTACTTTGTTCACTGACTTCTCTGGTGTTTTCACTGTCAGGTCAACTTGCTTTCCTTTCTTTGAAGGGGTTCTCTTTATTTTTGGTGAATGAAACTTGCCCTTCAACTTCATAGTGAAAGAGGAGAGATGGGAACGCTCAGAATCTGGAAAGACAAAGAAATGCATTACTGGATTAGGGTAAAATTGTTGAAACCAGGAACATTGTGCTACAGCATTATCTGGAATACAACTGCACCATGTAAATTTATTGCAACCTTGTAAATTTGTTGAGTGGAACAGGATAAAAATATAATTGTGGCTCTCTATTAGGTTTCCATTGCAGTATCACCATCATTTCCTGCTTCCCCTCAGAGGCAGCAACACTGTAGTGCAAAGGCAGGAACAGTGCCTTGCAGAGAAAAGGAAGAACACGTCTCTTAAAAGCACTTATCCCCAGCAGATCCCAAAGTACTTTACAAAGGAGGTAATCAACATTGCTCTTTTGCAGATGAGTCAAGGGGATGAAGTGACTTGTTCACAGACCTCTGGCAGAGCAGAGCTCCTGCCTTTGTCTTTGCTGGGGGGTCAGCAGCCTCCATGGGTGTGCAGGCAGAGCTCTGCCTGGTACCCAGACTGGTGGCTGCACCAGGTCCTTTCCAATGTTATTCCTTTCCCAGGCTGCTGATCTCTGCTCACTTGGTAGCATCACCTTTGGATGTGGCTCCATGGACAATACAAACAAAAATGCCAGCCCTTGTTAATGACAACAGATTTCACTTCAAATGTACCACAGAAACCAACAACCAGAGGAACCACTTCAACACCAGGGCATCCTTGAAGGGGCTTAAATACAAATGGCTCAACCCTTTTAACAATTGTATTTTCATGGGTTTTTGAGTATCTAAAAGCAGAAGTCTCAAAGGTTTGCAATCATGCCATATGCAGACTTACTGTTGAAATGTATTTTTATCTGTTTAGCCACAAAGCTAAATAAAACTATGCTTCCTTGTGGAGAGCAATTCAGAATGTATTTTGAGCAAAGAGCACTTTAATAAATGAAGGTCTGAATTGCTCTCTAGTGACTCAGATAATTCAGCAGAAGTTACCAAACTTGTCTTTAGATTATCAAGAAAAGTAAGCAGTTTTGCTGTATGTTCCATTTTTCTTTTAGATTACTTGCGAATTGACTGCCCTGGCTGTAATGAGCCCAAACAACACAGCCCCGTGCATGCAGCACTGCACCACCTTGTTAGCATGCAGCCTGCAAACAGAAAAGGCTGCTGAGTCAAATCTAGCACCCAGAAGCTAAATACCACACTGCAGCACAAACACTGCTCCTCGTACTCAGAAATTACCTAACCACAACTCAAGGGAAGGAACCTGGGCTTGCCTCCCCAAAGGGCTATCTCCCTTTAAACTCAGTTTCCTGTACTAAGACCCTGCTATTAACACCTTTACCAGAGCTAAACCTCTGGTTAGTTGTGTCCTCTAGAGCACAATCTTGCAGGCATCCTATTAATGGAAGCTGCATCAGCACCAACTGTAATCTAGTGTGGCTGCAGACCTCCATTTACAGGTGTAAACGTATTTCCAAGTTTTCTTTGTATCATAAAATCCTATTCAATGCTCTGAGGAGGGAGGAACTGAAGACCATGGTCACTGCAGATAAATCCAGACATATCAGTTGGCCTCTGACGAATTGCTTACAGCAGCTGGTACCTTAACTTAGCAACGATTTACGTCATTGCTTTACATCTACAAGGGGATCTCCAAACCTTTAAAACCCCTCCGGCTCCACAGGGTGCTGAAGGTCACCACCGAAATCGGTTCCTGGCTGCTGTGATAATGCTCTTGCACTAACCCCTCCAACAGTTCGTATTTATTTCATACACCATATGAGTATTTCTATACATGCATGTGTATGCATGTATGCTTGCTAAGAAAAGTCATGGCTCTGAATTTATTTGTCAAGGACTGGCAAACAATTATAATAATTAATCTGCAGGGAAATAAAAGTAGCAGCAACAAATTGTATCTGGCTCCTCCACGGGCTGCAGTGAGATCCAAACTGCTGGTCTGTTCAATACTTACAGAACCCTCCATTGCATATGGTGGTAATTTTGCCTTCTAGGGAATAAGACATTTGGAAGGGAAAGACTTCAGAAGACTGCCATTTCCTTTTCTCCTTCCACCACACATCTCAACCCACCTTTATGGGCAAGCACATGAACAGACGGATTAATGTGTGTGTATGGTGAGGAACCTCCAAAATGATATGTTCTGTCAGCAGAGAAAGTTTCTCTTCTGTTAATAGCAGATCCCCATCACCACCACCACCCTAACCACTGCCCTTTGCCCTCTTTACCCTTCCATCACATCAAACGCTGCATCATTTGCATGCCACGCTCCAAAGGGACACAGACCAGCAGAGTGAGGACAGGAGCGAATGTCTAGAGCAGAATAGGAACTTCTTAAAATAGTACTAATGAAGTAAAGCAGCTGGCATTTGCAATAATAATAAACATTACTGTTTGAACAGCCCTGCTAAGTCCTACTTTGAAGATCACAAATTAATGCAGCTTTCTCCTGCCCTGTCTTTCCATCTACAACAAGCATTTTCCAGATCTCGTCTGCTCATAAGTCTCTGATGCATTTGCAGTTAAACAAATGAGTCACAAACCAATATTCTCCAACACTCAATTACGTGTAGCACTTAAAAATAGCACTTTTCTTCTTCCAAGCACATTACAAACATCTTTTCCTCATCCTTAAACAGTTAGGTCTTAACCTTGCTCTGCAGATGGGAAGCAGGCACAAAGGTGAAGCTACTTGCCTAAACAGAGCAGCGGGTGAGTCAGTGACTCTAGCATAGCATCTTCATCCAAGTGCAGGCCCCCATCCCTATCCCCATATTCACGAATCAAGCAGTGAAGCTACTGTGATTATATTCAGTGAATGCTAACAGACATTATTCAGCATGATGGGCTTTACGATTTTCAAGCAGATACATCATTCAAGCATGATAAACAGAATTTCCATTTTAATGAATTGGGATGAAGTGGTACAAAGAAGAAGTCAGGAAGGTGTTCTGGTTCAAAGGCAGCAGTTACCTAAGCGTTTACAGACGAGGACTGAAACCCTCCTGCAAAAAGCAAAGCTGAGTGACTTCCTAGAATGGTTACGTAGCACTGGTCTGCTTTGAGAAAGCCACTTTCTTTACACTATATCCTAATTTAAATATGTAACAT
Organism: Agapornis roseicollis; assembly: GCA_002631895.1. Classification (NCBI taxonomy): domain Eukaryota; kingdom Metazoa; phylum Chordata; class Aves; order Psittaciformes; family Psittacidae; genus Agapornis; species Agapornis roseicollis. The sequence goes on along the minus strand of NDXB01003477.1, from coordinate 570,407 downwards.
GTCCTGTATCTGTCCAGTTAAAACATTCAACCAGCATAGCATGCCTTTGGCAGATCAATTAATTTGATAATGTAGAGACTGAAGCAGAAAACAGAATCATGGCAATGCTCAAACCACCTTCCTGCTCCTTCCTGCCTGTCTACAGTAACCAAACTCCTTAATGCAGCATTGAGGTTGTTCCTGAGCTTGGTACCCTGCCCCCTGGAAACTGTTCTGTCATATTACCCTCAACTCCTATTGATGAATAACCGGCAGTGTTTAACTGGAATCTCGGCACTGGCTTTCTCAACTTCTTCTTCTGCTTTTTGGTGTGCAGGAGGAGGGTACCCTGCACTTCTATGCAGTGTCCAAGTACTACTAAGATGAATGGGAAAAGACAAGGTCATAAACTTGATGGAATTATATCAACTGAAAGGAGAAAAAATTAAGGTAGTGTTGTGTTGAAGCACTTCTGTCTCAAAGGAACCATTTCCCATCCCCTTGTATTTCACCTGCCCAGATTCTCTGCTGTGAAAAAAAAAAAACAAACCAAACCAATCCCTTCAAAACTACTTTACTCTGGATCTTGATTTCTGACTGGAAGGTTTAATACGTCACTCGTCTCACTGTTAATTCCATCCCCTGTTAATGAGGCTCCTACTCCGTTGTGCTTGAACGCACTCCAGCTGTTGAGTCACAGCCCTGCTCAGCTCTCGGCTCCTCTCCCCCCAAATGGCACGTGTCTGGGGTCCGACCACACACACAACAGGAGCAAGCTCACGTTATGCGCCTGCTCCAAGCAGCCCCACTGCCAAGGGTGGCCAGAGGGGAGCTTTGGTACCCTCTGCGCCTTACTGGGCTACGGAGGCCACAGCCACCTCGTTCCCTGGCAGCTCCACCAGCCCCAGCAAAGCAGTGCTGCCTGCCAGTTTGCTGACAGAAAGCTAAATCTGGTGAGGAAAGAACTGCAGATTTTAAACAACAGCAGATTAAGAGGCAAAGGGAAGGCAGATAAATCAGCTTACATGCTTGCGGGTGAAGAAACTAGGCTGCTTAGGGAGAAAGCCGGCAAGTCAAGGCCCAATGTCCACCGAAGCCACAGTCAAACGGTCACTTTTCACTTGGTTCAAATGAACTCCAGAAATTAAGTCAAAACCCACACATGCTGGTGAATTCCACCAACCTAACCCAACAGCAAACTATTTACTTTAAAGTCAAAGTGAAAGTTCAGGGTTTTACAGAGCTCAGTCACAGCAGACTTTCCAGTTGTGCGGTAACCAGTATATGGGAGGCTATGGAGATGGGAAACAACTCCTGTCTGCTTCTGGACCTCCCGGTGATGTTTTTGTCACTACAGCACAGCTCAATGGCAGGCGGGCTCCAGCAGCAGCGATGGGCAATTCCACTGTTCAACTTGCCTAGTGATCATATCAAACAAACCGAAAACAGGCTTGAGAAAAACCAAACTCAAAACTTTAGATTACAGTACCTTTTCTTTCCTTCATGTGAAAACCTAAACCTTCCATCTTCTCTCACTCTGGTCATCTTCACACACCAAACCCCTGCAGCTTTAGAGGCGACAAAGCCTTAAAAAAGGGCTATAGTTCATTTTCCAGCTTGAACTGACTCTTGTGGCTTGTTAGAAAGAAAAAAGTGGAGTCTAAAAATCTTATCCCACAGATGGCTCACTTTTCAAAGGCCATTTGGGTCTCTGCTGGATGCACACATTTAAAAGCTATCAGATTAAAAATAACAGCAGACATCTCTCCCATGTCATAATGAAGCTATTGTGCACATTTTTAATCAACCGCTCCTGCCATTTCTGCCACGAGCCCTTTGAAGGCAGAGGTGACTTATGTAATGAGTTACACAACGATGCCCATTAAAATGGCATTTGTTCCCTTGGGCTCAGCTCCATCATTTGCGGAAGACAACAGGCAAGTTGCAAGGCTTCAGCTAAACCTTTGCTGACAGTGACTTTAACAGTTCTGAAGCAAAAGGGAAAAAAATAATGAGCTATAGCTCAAAATGATCTTTCTGTTGAGGATGTCTGCCTGGTGCTGTGATGAGGTACCCAGCGAGAGGCTACAGGGCTGGGATTGTGGATCTGGCTCCTCAAGACCCAATTCTGCTGTCAAATACAGCAGAACAGGTGATTCAGGATGAGCAGATGGGCATATGAGAGCTTCCCACATGCCACAAAGAACAGATCTTTAAAGGTTTTATAGGACTATTGCTAGAATTCCCAACTGTCTTCCTTCCACCCTGAAGGCAAGGGCTTTATCTACTGCATACCTGTAAATACGCACACACATCTGTGGGGCCTCTGCCCTGGCTAAAGCTTTTGGGCTCACCTGTAATGCAAACATTGAAATAATAGTGATTAACAGAAAACCGAGGCCTTTGAGCTTTGCAGAAATGTTGCTCTAACCTGAAACGCAAACAGCCTCCCTCAGCAGCTGAGAACCTCTATGGAAGCATTGGCAGAGCTGACACATTAAGGCACAATGTGAAGCTCACCAGTGAGCTGTAAGAGAAAACTGCCAGGAAACTGAAAGCTGCCACAGAAACAGAAAGCTACAACTGGTAAAAGTAATGGTTAATAATTCTGTGGTGGAGGGCATCTCTTTCCTTGCAACAAAACAGCCTGCCAGTGGGTAGCTGTAAGGATGGACAGAAAGAACTAGACTTTCAAGGAGGGTTGAAGAAACAGATGAGGAGAACCCCAGATATGTTCTCAGCCCTTTCACACCTGCAATGTATAGCTCTGCTCAACAGCCTCCTGCTGTATTTCACGCCCTCTTTCTCCAGAAGTCCTGGGCATGTTTAGAAGTCTAAAAATGCTGATATGCAGCGCTTGTGCGATGCTGGGTGTTCTCAAAGGGATGAACTGGGATCCTCAATATAGAAAAGCCAGAATGTGACAGAACAGAATTAAAATACCCCTCTTAAACGTATAAGCATAGCACTGCTGCATGTTGGACATGCTACAGAAGCCTCAGGCCTACCACTTCCATCTCCATTAGTTTACTTTTCTCAACTTCGCCATTACCCGCAGAGACTGATGCAAAGAGAAACAAAAAAAGACCTGGTTGGGGATCCAGAAAGGAAAAAAAAAGGGAGGCTCCAGTGTCAATGAGGAAGTTTGCCCACCCTAACCTTTGTACCTTAGGTGGAGCTGATTGTAAGCTGCTCCAAGTCCCTCTCTGGGGAACCTGATTGCCAGGTTTGAGAGGAAAACGGTGGAGGAAGGGCTGCTCGGGAACCAAACAATCACTCTTGAGCACTAAAGAAACTTTTCCTCTAACATCACGTCACCTTCGAAGCAGCCTGCTTTTGGGAGCGGAAAGCCCGACTGCCCTTCTTCTCTTTTGGCAACATTACAGTGAATGAGCATAACCCAGCGAGCATTAATGATGCGCAGTGACAGCACACAAACTCCTATGGAAAAGGGAGGCTCAGTTCCCTCTCAGCTGGCCAGGCAATGCTCGCTGACTCACAGGCTTCATTATTTTTTATGCCACCCTCTGGGGCCTCCAGAGGAAGCAAAACATTTTGATTTGTCTGAGAGCACATTTCTATTTTGATTTTTTTCTTCCTCGCAGCCATGAATGAGGCATCTCCAGCTGCAGCAACCTCGAGTGGAAAGAGCTCACAGTGTTTGCAAGGGAAAGGGGAGGCACAGAGGGCAACTTACCAATTCAGCCACGTCTCCCGACTGCAGCGAAAAGGATGGGGGTCAGTCAACCCCATTCATTTGACAGTGCACTAGTACTACAGCTCCTCTTCCTTCCAGCAAATCTTCAGGTTGTGAGGAAAGGAAGATGCACTGGACCAAGCAGCAAGTTCAAAGCAGCTGGCCAGGTTTCCTCCGAGTCCTCTTTTAGGCCTTAAGGGCTTCAAGAAGAGAGAGATCTCCTTGCATGCAGACACATAAACCAGGAATCCTTCAGCTGCTGAAAACTGCAGTAATGCCAAACAACTGATTTACTGGGGGGAAGGAAAAAGGTACAATTAATTGAACAAAGGGGGATTTAAGGGAGCAGGACTTTGCTGCCCAAGCTCAGTTTTCCTCCAGCTCACCAAAGCTGGCTTGGACACTCCTTTTTGAAACAGATGCTCTAATGTATTGATAAGGAGCAGACAGGACTTCAGTTCTGTTGTATCTGAAAGACAAAACCACTGCTGCAGACTGGTCCTGTATCAACTCACAAGCAGAAAGGCTGCCATTTACCAAATCACTAGCAAACCTCTGTGCAGCATCTGGTGAGTCTCTGGTAATTTCCCATTTAAGTACTGAATTTGCACAGCCCTGCAAGCCCGAAAGAACTGATGGGACTGCAGCACTGGTAACATGACTCATAACTCCCTCTGTGCCAGCACCAGTAAAACAACAAGAGAGTCAAGTAGCCTCCAACATCAACAGGACTGCTATAGTCCATGCTCTTTTTTTACACATAAAACCCACCAAGGCTGTTAACATTTAATTTTAAATGGAGAAAAATAACCCAACTACAAGGCATAACCTCTGCATTACTGCAGCAAACTGCTGTGACACAGAAATTGCAATGGTTGGGAGACAATCTACTGAATTTCTCTGTTCACCAAACATGACTTAGTATGGGGTCCATGGGCATCCCCACTCGTCTAGTGGCTTTATGAGGATATAGTCATGACAGTGATTCAGACATCTAAAAATAAAGCCCTGCAGGCACAAGTATGCATGCACACTACCTGAGTCACCCCAGGCTGCAGGGAGCATATGAGCCAAAGCCAATTTGTTTCATTCACACTACTGCCATGGTCAAGCAAAAAGCCTTGTCACTGAGCTCCACTTAAACTCCTTCTCCCCTCCTCTCATTTTACTCGAGCACATTTGGACTCTTTCCACGTTGAAAACCCTTTGTAGGCTTGGGTTTCAGTCATACGGCTGTCAGCTTTGAAAGTCAGACCTGAAAGATTATAACCTAATGTTGCTGAAGCTGTTTATCCATCTCCAAGGTGACAGAATGTCGTCACTGGCACTTTACAGGACTGCAAGCAGAAACACATTATTTCAGATGCCTTAGGGAAAAGCCTAATTGCTTGCAACCTGCCCACAGGTTCAACAGCTGAAAAACAAAGTTGTAAAGGAGAGCCTTGCCTTTGCATCTGCCCCACTGCACCAGTTCTGAATGGGAAAAACTCAGCCCTCCTTCATCCTTAGAGAGTAAATTCAGCTCTCATTCATTAGGCGATGGAAAAAAAGAAGAGAAGCTGGCTCGGATCTGCCTGACACAATTTCCAGTTGCTTTGGACATTACTAATTATAGTCATCTTTATTTTTGACCTCTGATTACAGACTCTTTGCACATTCAGTCTGACTTGCAAAGCTAACACCTCTTTTCCAGTGGGCTTGGGAGGAACCATATACCCTGCCCAAAAGCCACCACCCACACTCAGACAAGCTGAGCACAAGAAATAAGAACAAAACATGGAAAGCATTTGCTTAAACATGCTCAGTTTTATTTCCTTCTTTAGCAAGTGGCATAGATTAAGGGCAACAGTCCAGGTGAGAGTGTGATGTAAGCTCTTTTCCATGCATGTTAAGAGATGAGCTAACTGTTCTGCAAGGAAGCCTCATTTCTCATTGTTCTGACTAGCACTGTATCCTCGGGGTTCAGATGCTGAAAAGCAGATATTCGGTTCACTAAGATTAAACATGTCTGCACAACTCCAGTGCACCATGCTGGGGGCTCACATCTCTGCAAGAGAAAGGAAAATGAATCTGAGGAACCAGGCCAGCTCTATCTCCTAGAGGCACTGCAGCAGCACTGTAAACTTCCCTGATACTGCTTACTCAATAAAAGAAGGCATCACAGGAGGGCTATGCAAATCTCTAAACTTTGAAGTACCACTGCGCTGCTGCCCCAAAGGGCCAGCTCTCTATCTCCACATACACAGACAAGCATGTGTGCAAAGAGATACAGCAGCACTGCAGGTGTGAAATGTCTGATGTAATCAGGTCAGAAGCTGCTGTTACATGATTGTCGTGCTCCTTGCACAAAGGGTTAACTAGCTGTAGGCCATATCCTCAATTCCATACCCTATTCCATACCTGATAGGATCTGCAACCAAACCACCAGTTTTATTGCCTGCCTACAGGCAGGAGGAAATTTAAGTCTCCTATAAGCACAATTTGAAACATCAACGCCTCCAGCAAGGGGAAACGGAGATGTTAATTGAACTGAGCAGCCCAGGAGGGAGCTCCCTCTTTGTTAGCTGTAGGATTAGCACATCCCTAGACCATCATGGCAGGAAACATGAGGTAGCGTACAGAGTCTAAGTGAGATGTCTGCCTTTCATTCTACTGCACATAAACATTAAAGGTTACTTTAGCAGTAAACAATTATTTGTGACGACTCTGCTTTATCCCATCTTTTCATGCCTGAATGAAAATCTCCTGGTTACATTGCTCCTACACACAAGAGGTTCAAGGAGGAGGCAACTGCTACAAACACCTGCAGTTCTCCCCAGTCTTCTCAGCAAATCCTGACTTTAAAACAAACAAACCTTTTAAGATTATATAGAAAAAAGAACTTCTACGGAAGAAAAACTCAGCAGATCTGTACAAGCATCAGCAGGAACATAGGGGGATTCTGAAGGAATGCAACAGCATCGGTAACACAACTGAGCCTAGCATGGAAATAGTCCCTAAAATTTTACTTATTAATTTAATGCTGAAGAAAAAGCAGCTATCCCTTGGCTATGTCGGAATATGACGTAGCCTAATGCAGTGGTAAGTTTGGAAACCCACTTAACAAGGGGTACTGAAGCCTTCTTTCTTTGGAGTTTAATTCTTTGTTGTCATGCAATGTCATCTCTGGTATCATCCAGGCTGTATTTAAACAGGTAGCTATCTTTAATGGAAATTAACAAACGGGGGCCCTACTAAGAATCAGTTCCTATTTTTAATGAGCTTCCACTTTGTTGATACAGGAAGCTGGCCTGCATTTCAAGAAGAAACACCTTCAACGCTGACATACAACAGCAGGGCGACAGCTACAGGGAACTAAGCTGAGACTGTGTTTTACCAGAAACAAAGTTGAACCTTATCTCAGCATCTCTTTACAGTCCTGATGAAACAATTCTTTTATCACTGAATAAATCTTAGTGAATTAAAAGCTACTTGAGCGTGGTTTTTACTTCCCTTATCATATCCCATCCCATGCAGAGCATGCCATCAGGTTTCGAAAGTGAGATTCTGTCCAAGAGCCAAACCTGCCAGGGAGGCACTGGGTGCCACATGAATCCATGAAAAAAAAGCATGTTTTAAAACCCAGTGGCCAAAGAAGCTGTGGCTGCCCCATCCCTGGCAGTGTTCAAGGCCAGGTTGGACAGGGCTTGGAGCAACCTGTTCTAGTGAAAGGTGTCCACAAACTGGATGAGCTTCGTGGCCCCTTCCAACCCAAACCATTCTAGGATTCTATAATTCCGTGGCAGAGAGACCGCAAGTTTCTATAAATAAGAAATAATTTTGTACAGCATTTATATTTAATTTGGTTTTGACAAAGCAGCAAAACCACAACCACCAAAGCTATTTAAGTCTCTGCAACACAATACACCATTGCGCAGCGATCCTGCCATCCAGCTCTGAAAGGTGAATCAATACTCATTCCAGCTCTTGGTGCACCGAGCAATACTTTGGGAGCTCCGGGGGTCCATATGGAAAACAGCAGCTAGTCTGTAACGAGAAACTTCAGCTCCACAAGGCCTCAAGCTTCATGGTGCTGGTTTGGCAGCCCCGAGAGGGCTGAGGGTCGGGTCAGGGTATGCTCCATCACGTCCAGGGAACGCTGCCTCCTTGCTCAGGCTAAGCCTGGTGCTTTGTCAAAGCTTCAGTGTGATTAACTTTATGCTCTGTGGAAAAACATTCAATAACCTACTGCTTCCTGCAGCACATTTAGTATGTCACAGCAGTTGGGTTCAGCAAGATGTAAAGAGATGTTTATAAAAATACCTCTGGTACCATTATTAGGAGGGTGAACACCTCCCAGGCCTTCTGTGCTTCATATTAACAACTGGTAATGCACAACCACCCTGCACAATCTTCATCCCTGTCGGATTTTGAAGCATCAGCTGAGTGCAGCCAATGAGGCAGAAAATGACACCATAGTAAAGCAATGAGAAACACTATAAACCATCTTTCAACTAATCAAGACCCACCTATAACGTTGCAAACACAAAACTGACTTTGTAGGTACGATCTGTGTTTATTATTTTGCAGTATAAGCTAGTACTAAGCTTTGTGTCAGCCTAGTTAAAAAACATAGCTTTGTAATTGCTCATATCACAAAAGCCTGTGTGTCTAAGACTTGGGAATAAGAAAGAAAGGGGG